>APFE030459716.1:0-13027 GCA_000404065.3 Pinus taeda | reverse complement strand
AGTAATGTTAATAACATTAAAATAATAGTATAAACGTAAGTATGAAAGTTGGGACGAAAATAAATTATGAGCGTAAATATGTAAATATTTTATCTTTACTAGAACAAACACCAATTCCTAGGAAATCATGAGTAGTCCAACATAGCACACCATACAACATGAAGGACATATCTTATGGAAGAAGTGATATTTCATACATTCTTATGCCTTTCCATAGTAGTTGCATCTCATCAATAAAAGACGCAATATAAATCTTCATTCTTTGTACTTGATGTTTTCCTGGAACAATGAGAGTTAGCATAAGGTGTTCCTTTCTAACACTCATCCATGGGGGAATAGTGCATGCTTTAAATTTATTGTCCAAACACAATAATTTAAGCTTATGAAAGAGAATGGGCACACTCCATCAATTGCAAGACCAAACCTAATTCTACGGGGTTCATCTTTGAACTTTCTTGCCCATTTTTCCTCTATGTGTTTCATTTCTTTGGATTCAATCAAAATTGGCATGAATCCATCTTTACTCATGTTATTTGCATGCTAGTCCATCAATTGTGCAAGTGACTTGCAACGAAACATTCATTGAAGTCTAGGTATGACTGGCATGTGGAGTAAAATTTTCTTTGGAACTATAGGACCTTGTACATCCGTATGATATTTCTTCTCTTTGCATATTGGGCATTCTACCTTGTCTTCATATTCATGTTTGTATAAAATGCAATAATTTTTACATAAATGAATTTGCTTATATTCAATCCCCAACTCAACCAACAACTAACACACTTCTCTACAATTTGATGGCAATACATTCTCTTCAAGGAATATTTTAGTTTTTAGTGCCCTATAAGATTGCCCAAGATTAAAAATTGAATGTTTGACTTATGATGAACATGTTTGATACGTCAATCTATACTAGGATTGTTTATATACAATATATGGTTTTAAAATCTCCTTAAAGAAATATAAATGAATTTGATGAATGTTTACGAATTACGTACAACCAATTAACAATGCAAAGTAAGAAATATATTTCAACTCACTTCAGTACGGTAGTGAATACTTTGTCTAAAAATCCAAATAGTGACTCGATTTCTAATAATATTAATGTGCAAGCAATTTTTGAGGTTCTACTTGCACCTAATTTGAACATGGGTGTCTTAATTGCTTGCTTGATTGAGTCTTTCAGGTTGTTATCATTAAGATTACGTTGGTGGTAATCACCCCTGTCATCATCCTTATTGTCAACCATATATCATTATCGTCATCATTGTTTCCATCCCCAAAGAAACGTGTAAGCATTTCATTTAATCCTTCTTCATGTGTTTCATTTTCACTATCATCATCATCATTAAGGCTAGGTGGCATATCATTAATGTATGCTAATCTCATCAGCTCTTCATATTTCTCACTTGGTAGTATTCTCTTCAATCTTGCTCTTTTCACCCTGATATGGTTTAAAGGATGGTTTGGATCATCCCGTCCAAATCTTAATAACCTATTTTGATCTTGGGTATTAGTAGGTGCATCATCAATATCTTCTACCTATTAACAAACTCAAAAATTATTTAATGTTAGGCAACAGTTGGGTAAATCATAAATGTATCAATTTCAGAGAAATATAATAAAAAATATTTTTAACAAATAAAAATATAAAAGGTATGAACATATATATCAATTGAATAATGGAACATTATTTTGTAGACTACCTATTTTATACAATAATTTAAAATAAAACACAATTTTGACAACATAGTTTATAAAACGTGAGTCCACACTCATTGATTATTCTTTGGTTTTCCGCCCTTAAGAACATCCTTAGGGAGAACTTGGTCTTACCTTTTCTTTCTCGCAAGAGTGCATTTTAAGAAGGGGTAATTAATAAATAACTCATCCCCAATGGTAAAGTCCATAATAGCCTCAACCATTATCAATCTATCAACTTCTCTTTTCATATCTCCATCTTTATCATTTAAAACCTCAACAAATTGACAATTCGGTCTTATAGTAGGGTCCCTTCCCTTGCTGCTATTTATGAATCCTGCAATGCTTTTGTGTGTGTAACCATGTCCATATATATACATAGGATTACTTCTATTCATTTCTTTTCCACTTTCCAATTAGAGACCATGTGTATACATATTCATATTTAGACCATATGCTAACATGCTATGCTTATATTCTACTAGAATTATCCATTCACCATTGTAATATGATGAACCATAATATGTCATTAATCTCCTAGTGGTTTGTTGGAAATTGTTTCTATGTCTAGATCCCACATGGAAATTTTGGACGATAAAGAGGCCTAGATTCGCTCCATAAATATTGGAGGGTTGTATCATGTAGTTGTATCCCCAAAATTGAAACACCTCATACATTCTATGTAGTTGTATATCACTAGGTCAAGCACAATATAGTCGATGATCAAATGTCTCTTTGTAAATTGATCTCAAACTCAGGGGAAATTCATCATCTCCATCACATTCATTCTTAGAGTGGCTAATTTACCTTTCCCTTGTCTTTAAGAAAATTATGCATCTGTAAACTAGCTCTTGTTCTAATATTATTTGTTTTCATTAATTCCTCATCTTCCGAGCTAGTACATGTGCACATATTTTTGTTAGATGTATCGTGAGATAAATGATCATCGCCCTCTAGGCTAGAATTCATTGATCTAAGAAACTTTAAACTAAGAACTTTATCATACAAGTAATCATTAAGAAACAAATTAATTATTTATATAGTGTAAAACAATGCTTAAAAGAAGAATACATATTATTTAAATCAAATTGGAAAGTTTCTCACCACAATTCCTATTGGATTCAAATTGATAGTAGGAGGCATACTACCCACTGGAATCTCATCATATATGTAATGTCTTTTCAATCACTCATTTGAATTGTTTCTTTCCACAACATACAAAAGATCTACAAATAACAGCTTTCTCAAAGTATTCATCCCATGTATTATAGTCTTGATCTACATCTTGTTCACTGCAATCATTTGTTGAGTCTACAAGACCCATTATCATATCCTCCTCTGGCCATTGTCCTCTACATGATTGAATAGTTTTAGGTCCATGTCCACATACATATCTTTTTCTTTTTCTAATTGAAGGCTCAAGCTATGCATTTGATCCAATCTCCATCTAAAATAATCAACAACATCCATTAATTTATGTCAAGATTGGGTAATGCACTATAAATTTTAATAATATCGTGAAAACATATGGACTTATCACAAATGTCATTATATAAAAAATTTCCTAAGTTAAGTCAAAATTTGAGTACCTGATGTCCCGTGTCACCCATTATGACCTCATTTGATATGACATGATCTATTGGCATGGCATCATCTGGCTCTTATAATACACAACATATTCAATGATATTTAGTACACCAATTATATCATTTCAATGAATATGCTATCCGACACAAAACTTCACTTTAGTCATATATTTGACATATTGATATCATGTTAATTTGGAGTTGAATTTTTTTTTTTATGACCCTAGGTATATACATCGAGCCAAAATTTCGACAAGAAAATTATCCAACACCCCGATCCCACATGGTCATCCTAATTTTCAACATTTCACTTGATCATAGAATCACATGTAATCACCATTCATATGCATTTTCAACCAATAATTTTGACCTGAAAGGCCTCATGGAAAAAAATGACTTTCTCTCCTCTATGTTATAGTATTTAAGAATTCATAAAGACCTTCCTCCTTTGGTTGAGGTTGATTTGTCTTCTTACTTGTATTGTCTCTGTAGATTTTGTTGCCATCTCTTCTTCGACCCACTTTCCTCTCTCTGATTTAGTAGTTCTACGTCGTTTGCATCCTATGTCCATGGCCTCCTCTAGATCTTGTAATACACAACAATGTCAATAGTTTTCAGAACCCCAATCAAATCCAATTATCAGTAATCAAAACAATAAGTATAGGGGTAGAATTATTGGTAGACTATATTTTGAATAGAATATAATTTGTCCTTACAACATAAATATTAATTAAGATTAGCATTTTTTCCCCATGTAACACACTTTACCACAAGTGTGTACACCATTTTTGTTTCATTCCTCATTTATAACTTACCTTATGCAATCATTTTAGAGCCCATTAATTACGCTATAGTGAATGTAGTGGCTTATTGAAATTATGGTTATTCTATTGAATGTATTCTATTAATCTTTGATTTTATTTGAGAATAATGTTATATTCATGTAACATTTCTATGTCTAATTTTGTATGGAAAAAAATAACTTCATGGCGGTAGAATAGGTGTTGTTTGCACTGACTTTTTCACCTCAACTCGACAATCGATGAGTAGAAATTTAAAAACAATTGCGGGCAAAAACTTGAAAATTAAAAACCCACAAACTACTGAACTAAAAAAAAATCAAACTCTTTCTTTCTCCTCTAAGAATTTTTTTCATTATTGATAGGCTTGGACCTGGAAAGAAAAGAATAGGCTCCTCTACCCCACCTCGATCTCAATCTAAGAGCTTTGGAGTCCATATGATCCGTTGCAGATGGACAATTTCGATATTGCCTTCTTTTGCTTGGATTCATGGCATTAGTTTGAATATTTCAAAACAAAAAATGATTGATTTTGATGATCTTTAGTGGATTTTAAAGGATCTTAAGGATTAACACAGAGCTTACATGAGATTTTTATTTTTCTCCCTTTTTGGTCTAGAAATATGAGCTGTAGAGTAAGGCATTGCCGGTTCCATGAATAGAGGGCGGATTTAGGTTAAATTCTGAGATATTTATTCAAGTATTGGTGCAAAATGGTTTGATTATCATAAAGGTTTGTTGAAAATCTACCCTGGGTCTCGATCTGGGATATCTAGCTCTTCCTCTCAATCACTCTCATGAGTGTAAGAAACTGGGTATGGGTCACTCTAACAAATGTAGATTGGCCATATATGTGTTTTAATTGTAGGTTGTGTGTATGTGATGGCCTGATTGCTTACCTCGGCTCAAATTGTTTCCCTTCACACAATGTGATCTCCTTCCTTGCACACTATTTTCCTTGGCTTGCCTCCATGGGCAAGATTTGCTAGCCCGGTGTAGAAATAACTTGAAATTTGCAGCTACTAATGAAATTAGACTGAGATCAATAAACAAAAATTTCTTCTACTCAATCTGCAGAAAGGAAAACATAAAATAGAAACACATGCAATCATTAAATCACAATGAACACATTCTATACTGGGGAACCCAACTAGAAAAAACCTTCCTCTGTTTGTATTATATCATATGAGAATATATATCTATTACAATGACTGCTTCAATCCTTAAAGCTCAATCTACACTGTAATATTCATCTCCTCCTAAGTCTGATTTGGTCAATACTTAGCCAAAATAGGCCTCCAACTTCCTCCTATTTCCTTGCACAATTCTTGCTCCTAAAGAATAGGAAGAGATCCTATATTCTTGTGCAATCCTAAGAGAATTCCTCACCTTCTACATGCAAACTATATACACTCAATAATATACATTGATAATTACAATGATGCCTTTTTCCTCCACTCAACTAGGCAAATCAAATTGCATGCATGACTAGGGCTACTTTTAGTAAATTTATTGGTTAACTAAGAGATAAGTGAATTGACAACAATTACAACTACTCAACTAAACTCCTACTGAATCTATTCATGACTAGAGCTCAGATAACTGAGTTTCACTAACTATAACTCCACCAGATTGCTAGATCTTAGCAATCAACTCATGCACAACTCTGCTTCTTTCCCACAAACTCGAATTGACTGACTTAACTAAGTGACTTGTCCATGTCACTCCTACTAATTGCAACTCAAGTCATCTTGATGATATGGAAATTTGATTTTTTCCATTTAACTAAGCCACAAGTCAAATAAAGCCTTTTCTTGCTACAATTTATCACTCCCTCTTAGCAAGAAAAGGGTTATGAACCACCCCTATCCTACTCCTATGGAACTCAAACTTTCCTCTTGACAAATCCTTTGTCAAAATTTCTGAAGCCTGCTCCTCTGTGGGAATGTACTGCAACATGATGATCCTCATTTGCATGCAATCTCTTTTGTGATGGTACTTGATGTCTATATGCTTGGACCTATCATGAAACACTATATTTTTAGAGAGTTTGATACAACTTTGATTGTCACAATGGATCCATGTAGGCTCCATCCCCTGAATGAAGATACCAACTAAGATCTTCCTCATCCAAATAGCCTCGCATGTTGCTTGACTAACATCCATATGCTTTCCCTTTTTTTATGGTTGAGTGCTATAGATCTATGTTTCCTGTTGTACCAAGAAACTATTGTTGCCCTAACATTGAAGATAGCTCTCGATGTGCTCTTCCTATCTAATGGAATCCCCACCCAATATGCATATGTGAAGCCTTGGAGCTTCACTTCATCAGTCTTCATGTACCATAAACCAAAATCTATTGTGCCTTTGAGGTATCTCAGAACATGTTTTGTTGCTTTCCGGTGAATCTTGGTAGGCTCCACCATAAACTGACTAAGTTGATTAACTGCGAAACAAATATTGGGCCTTATGTTCACCAAGTACATCAAGGACCCCATCAACTGTCTACAAATAGTACCATATATTTCCTCTCTTGTAGAAGCATCCTCTTTCCTCCAGTTAGTAGCTAGGGGAGTGTCCATGGGCTTGCAATCCTGCATAAGGAATCTCTGAAGGATTTCAAAGGTGTACTTCCATTGAAAAAAAATATCTCTCCTTCTCCTTGCCACATCTCCAAACCAATGAAGTAGTGCATCAAACCCATATCCTTCATCTCAAACTCTCTTGCAAGGTCCTCCTTACAAGACTAGATCAACCTCTCATCTCCTATGAGTAGCAAATCATCTACATATAGGACTAAGATGAGCATAATACCATCTACCAAAATGTAGTATATATTGGCATCTTCCTCACTCTTAATGAAGCCCAATCCACTGAGATATGAATCTATGCGAGTGTACCAAGCACAAGGTGCCTACTTGAGACCATAGAGGGCTCTCTTGAGTCTACACATGTGTCTCCCTATCAAATGTCTCAAATGCTTCAGGCTTCTCAATCGGATCTCTTCCGAAACCACTCCATCAAGGTAGTTTTAACATCCATTTGGTGGATATTCCACCCAAATTGTGTTGCCAATGCTATTATGGTCATGATAGAAGAATATCTTGCCATAGGGGAAAATGTCTCCTCATAACCAACTCCCTCTACTTGTGAGAACCCTTTGGCCAAAAATTAGGCCTTGTACTTCTCAACACTACCATTAGTTGCATGTTTCACTTTATACACCCACCTAGAGCTAATAACAGATTTTCCCTTGGGTCTAGGAACAACCTCCCAAGCACCATTCTTCATTATGGAGTCATACTCCTCCACCATGGGATCTATCCACACCTGCTGGGAAACTGCCTCATCAAGTAAAGAAAGCTCAGAATCAATTAGTTATGTCATGAGTCCCATATATTTGGTATATTTTTCTGGTGATCTCCTCTATCTACGCAAGGATCTAGGAGCTCCAACATGCTCCTGAGCATCCTCCACCAATCTACCTACCTCCCCGGTTCTCTTCCTCCCTTATCTGGAAAGCTATGTGTGAGTGGGTGCCTTTACTCCACTTCCTCTCTACTCCTCCACATGTGGCTACTCCACAACATCTTGTGGATCTAAATGGGGTTCCTCCTTTGGAGCTAGAAGCTCCTCCTCTGGTGGAATTTTCATCTCTCGCTCTAGAGAGATTCTCATGTTCTTCTCCTCACCAAATCTGACACATCTCCTCATCACAGTCATCCTACATAAAGGCATATACACCCAGTAAATCTGAGGTGTCTCTAAGTATCCTACAAAGATCCCCTTCTCTACATTAGGCTCCAACTTTTTCCTGCTATCTTTGGAGACATGACAATAGACCATGGATCCAAAAATGTGAAAGTAGGAGACATCTGGCTTCCTCCAAAAGAAAGCCTCTTCAAATGTGATCATTCCGAGAATTTTGTGAGGCCTCCTATTCTGTAAATAAACACTTGTATTGCATGTTTCTACCCATAGGTATAGTGGAAGTCCCTGATAATGCAACATTGCTCTTGTGGCCCCTACAACGCTTTTATTTTTCCTCTATGCCACCCCATTTTTTGTGGGTTGTGAGGTGAAATCAACTCCCTTCCAATACCTTCCTTAGCATGTAATTTAATGAAGGCATTAGACACATACTCTCCTACAATATCACTTCTTGGTGATTTAATTTTATTTTCAGTATCATTTTCAACTAAGGCTTTGAATTCAAAAAACCTTGAATAAACCTCATCTTTCTTCTTCATAAAATAGATCTAACATTTGTGGGAAAAATCATCTACAAAGATCACATAATACCTATGATTTGCAACTGAGACTATATAAAATGGTCAATGCATCTCAGTGAACTCACTCTAAGATGGCTCCAGCTCTTCTATCTCAACCCTGGATGGAGGATTTAACACATTTTCCAAGGGTGCATACCTTGCAAACATCATGTTGATAAAGGGTGCATTTGAAGTCCAATGGTGATTTTTTGCATTATTTTCAAAGCTCCATATTGTAGGTGTCCCATGCGCCTATGCCAGATCTCTCCAACGTCTCGGCCCTGAACATGTTCTAACTTGTTGCTCAATGCAACGCATGCATCCACCTCTAGCTTGTAGATATTTTTAATGTGAACACCAATTTGTTTTACTTGACTAGCAACAACATGCTTCATATAATATTTCCCCTTACTGAACATGACATCATATCCATGATCTTCAAGTACCTCTATATAAGCTAAAATTTTCTTTTAAATCAAGAACATACATTACATTCTTTAGGTGAATATGAAATATTGACTCCCTCTTAAAGGTTATTGTGCCAATCCCTTTGGTACTATATCTCACATCATCTCCAAGCTCTATGGGTAATTGTAGGTCCTTTTCCTCTAGGCTATTGAAGAAATCCTTATTTCCTGTCATATGATATGAGGCACTAGAGTCTAGGTACCACTCACTCCCTCTTATTGTTCTTGCAATCCAAGCAATGAGGGTGAAATCCAACTCGAATTGTGATGTGATAACATATCTTCCTACTTTGTTGCAGGTTCCTTACTAGATTTCTTGTGTGAACACTTGGTTGCATAATGTCCATACTCATGGCAGTGAAAGCATTTAATTTTACTGAGATCTTTATTCTTCCCATGGTTTTGGACAGATTCTACTTCACCTTGGGCCTTCTTCAATTTGACATTATTTCCTTTGCCAACTAGAGCATAGTCTTATTCCTCATTAGATCTGGATGAGACTCCATCTCTAGTGTTTCTTCTAATCTCCTCCTGCACCAATTCAAACCAAAGTCTCTCCCAATTAGGGATCTTATCTCTTCCATTAAATGAATATTGATAATTGTGCCAATACTTTGAAAGACTAAGGAGTGCTAATCTCACAAGCTCAAATGGTGGCACAATCTCTCCTACTCCTCCAAGTCCATCTATGACTTGAGTGAATCTGGATAGGTACTGAACAATGGTTTCATTTTTCCTCGTTCAAATGTTCCTGAGCTTATCTTTTAATGTCAATTTCCTGGCATCACCTCTAGTTTCAAATAGCTATACGAGGGTTTTCCACATTGCATAAGAAGTTTTCTTGCCAAGCAAACTCGAAACCACATAATCTATGACTCCCTCCAGGATAATCCTCCTAGATTTTGCAGTATATTTCTTCCACTGAGCCAGCTATTGTCCATCTGATGCTGCTGGTTTTGTAATATCAGTTTGTGTGTACTCCAATAATCCATTTTCATCCAACACAACTTCCATTTTGTCTTTCCAAGAAATCAAATTTGAAGTTCCCTCCAATGCATACTGAAGCCTCAATCCATAGAAATACATTGTCACTGCGCTGAAGAAAAAAATACCTTCGCCACAAATATGTTATTCAAAATTTCTTTAGGATATGATTAGGAACACTACAATGAAAAGACCTTCTAGTGGAGTTTTTTTTGGAGGACCCTATAAAAATAGCCCAAAAATATGTCTATAGTGGAGGTCAGTAATGGAGGTGGGTGGGTGGATATTTCTTTGATAGTGTGTCTAAATTATTCAAGCGCACCAGTGATTTATTATCCATACACACACCGAAGCTGCATATAACATGGTGCATCGAAGAATTTTTTTTTTGAAAAATAAAAAAGCACAGTGTGCTAAATACCTAGACACACTGGTGCTTGAATATTTGCTAGCATCAGAATCCTTCATATAGTAAAACGTACCATTCTTATTTGATAATGATGTTCCGATGCGGTAAACATATAACAATGGCCCAAGGCATCTTATAAAGCGTAACGATAGATGACTTCTAATTTATAAAAAAATATCGATGCTATTGTAAAACCACAGCACCGATGCGTTACCAGTAATGTAAAGCCCCAAGGCACCTCAATAAAGCACCACAATAATTTTAAATGAATACAAAAAAAAACATGGCGCTTTTGGATATAACCCCCCCCATTGTGCGCTTTGTGAAATGCATTGGAGGAGGGTTGAATAAAAGAAAACCCTCACAGCCATAATTTTCATTTTTACCATCTATAATGTGGGAGAGATTTGACACACCAGTGCCACTCTTGCCATGTGCAAGCGCCCTAACATCAGTGCTTCTCTTACTCACCACCTTTCAATAGCATGCTCACTGTTTGAGTTTCCAATTTTTTCAAATGGTGTGAAAAAATGTTTTTCTCCATTACGTGTCCACAATGCCTTCCCAACGACCAAATATCTAGGTAATCTCTATGTTTCGTTCTAACTTAAGTTTTTAGCATATTAGAATTGCAAATTAGGTTGAATTTCTCATTGTTTTTGCAAGAAAAACAATGTGCGGTGCACTCGATATGTTTAGTTCGCACCGGTAGTGGTGTGCTCTGTAAATTTACAGGGTGCACTACATTTTGGTGCGTGAACATAATGCACTGTCATTATGGTGATGTGTTTTGTAAATATAAACGCACAAAGAAAGATGCGACAAATTGTGTATCTATTTAAAAATATTCCTATATCTCGCTGTGTTATGTAACTTGAATGTACTATACTGATGCCAACAAGTTATACATGCGCACCAGTGCAAAAGTATGCCACACCAATATGAAAAGTTAAATTTCTGAAAGCCCCATGGTGCATCATATTTATGTGTGCACCGTCACCGGTGCGGTTATAGTTGAAAGTGCACTGACACCAGTGCATGATTGTGTTTTGAGCATACCCGTATTTTTCTTTAAATTGGAAGTTGTGTTTCCGTAGTTATAAATACATGTTTCATTTAATAAAAAATGTATTGTATTTATGAGGATGATGTATTTTGTGTGTCAATCATGTAACAGAGACGTCAGTGGAGGGAGAAACAACAAAAGCAAGAGCAGCAGGTGGACCCATACAATTTGGTATGACCATGGCAGGTGAGAGAGAGGGAGAGGTATTTATACCCTCGCCGTATTACTCCATTGACCGAAGCTCTCTTGAGGAATGTGGGCCTCCTCAAGTACTATGAGGAGGGTACATCCTTAAAGGTGTACTTTTTCCTATTGGTACATCTAATTCGTCAATGTAATGTCCAGCAACAAGCTTTCCGTGTCCGTCCTGAGATGTCGTATAGGCCCATTAAGGAGGATATATACTTTATCACTGGCCTATCTAAGAGAGGGCAGGATTCCCTAGTTCCATAATTTCCCCCATGGCGTTGCAGCTAAGAGTCAACTTGCATACAATTAGAGATATTTCGGGCCTCATGCGGTTCATCCATCAGATTTTCAAGTCCATGGGGGATAGCTACAGATTTCTTCTTTCGCTACAGAGGAGGTTAGGTGCCTCTTATTATTAGTCAACACAATTGCACATTCTTTTGGTGATGGACAGTGCATTATTTGACCTTTTTTGTATTATGTTGATTGTTTGATTTAGGTGTCACGTTGCATCAAATGGTCTATCATTTTTTTAGGCAACTTTTCACAGTTTTAGATAGATATTGTGCATTGTTGAGATAGGGGAGGGAGACCTTCCCATTTTCTTCCGAGATTTTTTGTTTTTTTTTTGAGAGATTTTTGAAGACGAGGCCTACATTTTTTCATTTCCCTCCTAGATCAATCACTGAGGCATAAAAGCACATGTGGGGGAAGATGATGCCTGAGAGGGGCATGTCGAAGTGTCTGACTAGGATTTCGGACAAGGCACTGGTGCTACTAGCTAGTGTGGATGACCATGTGTTTGTCATGTTGGGGTATCCATACGTGGGGATTGATTAGAGAGGGTGTCCCAACATATTCTTCATATTGGCTGAGCCTCTAGATGATAGAGGTAATATTAGTGTTTTCTTAAATTAATCTAGTTTAATTTTCTTCTTTTAATGTATTAGAATAAAATTTATTATAACACATTTTTTAACTTGTTCTATTAAATTGTTTAACGAAAATGTCTAATTAATTTTTTGTACTATATATTTTTTAGACATCATCTCATATGATGGGGACATGCCCCCTCCCCCACTGTCAGATGGAGGAGATGAGGAGATGGGCGAGGCCCAAGAGGGTGAGACACATCCTTAGGGGTGCATGGGCGTTTGGGGGAAGAGGAGTGTTATGCGCTTTCGGATGGACTATTGTGATAGATTAGCCATATTTTTGATTCGGTAGGGAGTTTGTCCTACGAGGCCTTGAGATATCGGCGTGGATCTGACGTTTGTGGATATCTATAGGGATTGTCTACGGTATTTGATGTCTCTTATGCGACATGTCATCGGAGCTTGTACTTTATTGGCTACGATGAGGGTTCTAGGCATCATACAACAACACATCCATCAGATGAGTGTTGTCATGATGATGAGGGTGATGATCATGATCATGATGATTAGGATGGTGATGATTATGCTTCTGGTGGTGCCACCCCATCGGATCATGTTCGTTAGGGTGTTGGTGATCCTTCTAGTAGTACACCTGCTCATCAATCGCCTAATGATGATC
>APFE030459712.1:70800-92188 GCA_000404065.3 Pinus taeda | reverse complement strand
ACTTCACTTCATTAGTTTACGAACCTCGGGTTGACATTTTAAATAGCAATTTAGATCACACTAAATTGACCAAACAGAGACTCGTCAAATGAGATGTTGTGTATCTCTCCTTCTGGCCAATCTCCAAGGATCTCAATGTCTCCTTGGTCGCTTGGGATTTTCTCCTCTTCTGGATGTCGTGAAGCTTGTGGGTCAACCTCTTGGTGGTGAGGCATGAGGTTGATGTGTTGCTTTAACTCTTGTTGCTCCATATTTGTATCCATCTGTTCAAGTGCTTGCTCTATCTCCTAAGTGAAGTCTTGTTCCTGCGATGGTTCACCTTGTTTGCCTGATGCAAGTTGTTTTGATGAGTCAACTACCTATATGGGTGTAGTTTCATCTGTCTATATAAGTTGCACCCCCTGTTGTACCTATTCCTGTTGCGCTTCCTTCTCCTATCTGCACAGCTCCTGTTCCTTCCAGAGTTACTCCTTCAACTCATGCAACTCCTCCTCTGTTTCCTCCATTCTTCATTTCTCTCTATTCCTTTGTGTGTTTCTCTTGTCATGTTGTTGCCTCTTTGCCTCTATTACCAAAGCTTCTTTTTGCACAAGTGGGTCTACTCGAAACTTGCAACTTTTCCCTTCCTCCATGTTGTCGACAATCTTCCTCTTGTCCTTATCGCGCACTCGTATGTGTTAGGTTCCTATACCAATAGGAGTCATAATTTTGAATTACTAAGATTAAGCCTTGTAATATTGTACATACCTTTGCTTTCTGCAAATGTTTTCCATATTATAAAAAATTTAAAAAATGTAAAGAGGGTATGTCCTAAAAGAATAATAAAAGGTCAAAAGAGATGAAAATATATGAACCCCAAAAAAGACAAAAAGAGACCATGAAAGTGTGCAAGTCAAAATGCCACTACTATTTACCTTTTATGTATAACAAAAGATTGTGTGCAGCTTGTAACTCATGCTATAGTCCATGATGGTCAAAATATTTAAACTTGGCTATTTCATCCTTTGAATTTTATTGTTTATAGATAGAGAATAAAATCTGACCAAACAGTGTAATCTTGGCAGATATTTAGATAGGTATAGTAAATAAAAGGAGCTCTTCAGTTTAATCTGAGCCCTTGGATGTGATAAGGTTAGAATTAGATAGTTTATTTTGAAAAGAAAAGAAAAATATTGATAAGGGTTTGCTAGCTTAAATTCACCCTAATAAAGTGAAGAAAAAATGGTAGGATAACTAGATGGGTAAGTAAAAGAAAGGTTGCAGAAGTATGATGTTGATTAGACTAAAAGCATATTTATCATTTTTCATCATATGCTCCAAATATGAATGGACAATCAAGCATGTAAATGGATTTCAAAGTCAATTAATTAACTCCCCCCATTCATTTCACCCCTGTACTTAACTAATTTCCCATAATACAGTTCCAAGTATATAAAACCTTCAAGCCAGAGAGGCTCAGAGCATTTCTCTAACTTTTGGAGGGACCGGACCCTCGACTCAATGACTTATGGATATCAAATACTAGATTTCCCTCATAAAATTCATCCCCCCATCAATTCATTCATTTTCCTAATAAAACTCCTTTTCCTAAGGTTAAAACACTTTTGCCTAGAAAAAGCACTTCCCCCCCATATAAAGCACTTTCATATCATAAACCCACAAAAATGCTTTACCCTAAGTGTTAATGTAAATATGCGAAAAACATGTAATTCACAAAAAAGCATTATACTTGGTGTTTTTCCCTTTTCCGCCCATGTTTCATATTAATTACTAACTTTATTATGTTAAATCCCGATAAACCCAATTTCTCATATATATTTAACTCTTGTGTATAAATTATCCTACACCCCTTAGTTTAATTATAATCTATCTTACTACCCATATCCCACAAAAATAAATAACTTCGCCTTAGCCGTTAATCTCGCATTAAAGCGCCCCAATGAGATTAAACTCTAAATTAATCTCAAACCACCGAAATTAAGTGCCCGCTGAGCCCCACACTAGCCTCCATGCAGTTTCCCCACCCAATCACCGTGCAATCGTCCCCCTCTTCATCCGACGGCCCTCATCCATATCGGGCCAAATCGACATCCTCCCTTTAACCGCCCGATAAAGTGGTTTCTCCCCCAGCCCCCAATGCTATGTGTCATCGATGAATGGAATCAAGTGGCCCCTCCTGAATACCACCAAGTGCCCAAAAGCAGTGCAATATAAACCATTTACCGCCCTCCCGCTACGCGATAAATCAACCACTATTCACCCCATACCCACCAAAACTAAATTTTACATATAAAAGCCAAAAAGCCCCAAATTGTTTGTTTTCACTAAAATATCATTTGCAAGCTTCTGTACGCATGCAAGACACCTGCAAACATCAAAGTCACCAACCTATGTACAATTTCACTCAAAAGACACCGCAGACAACCCAGTCAGCATTGCAGCTTATACAAAGCCATTTGACCACTTGCAGTCGTCAGCCATCCCGATTAGAGCTAATTCACCCCAGTTCCAAGTATTTAAACCAGAATTCACCAAATACCCTGTCAATTTCGAAAGTAACCAATTGCTGGGTGTTTTAGTTAAGTCAAAAATGAATTAAAAACTGCACACCTTGCAAACTACCATTGCCCTAAATACTGCAAATTACCCTCCCCCATCACTTAAATCCACAAGAACTGAGAATGGCTGCCCCAATTTCTATGGATGTGAGACCCATCTCCATGCCCCATTTGAACCTTGACCACCTCCCCTTAGCTGATAGATATGTCTAGATAAAAGATACCTCTCGTAAAGCTCTTGCTCAAAGTATATTTCCAAAGTATGGACAAGTTCCTAAACCATGCTAGTGAAATTGGCCTTTGGGAGTCAAATTTTCCCAAGTACCAGTTCCCCCAAGTCCACATTTTTCCTGAAATTGTACATATGTGCTATGCTTGCTATGTCCCTAGTCACAGAACCATCATGTCTCATGACAAGAAAGTCCTTTTCACCATCACTCCTGATTCCATCAATGAGATGTTGCAACTCCAACCAGGGCCAAACCTAACCCCCCTCTTAATTGGAGACCTGTTAGACTTATATCCCAAACTCAACTTTTCAAGATTGGCCCAATTGATCCAAACCTTCATCATAGAAGAGAAGTACACCCCCAAAGACCCCCCTCCCCATATGTAGCAACTATATTTTCCCCTTGCGGCTGAAATATTATATCCATGATATCTTGTGTTTTGGGTTACTCCACAAGTGAGTACATTGATGAAATTATCCTGGCTTTCATGTCCATCTATACCCCAGGATAGCCTCCTACAACTATTTATCACTTTGCCACATTCATAGCTAACAGAATGCATGAGTTGTTCACAAGAATGGGAAATGAAAGGGTTTTCAAATACTCCTCATTTCTATACCATATGTTCTTATATTATCAATCAGAGAAGTTCCCATTCACCCATCAAAAAACTAGACACCAAGGGTCATCCCAGGTCAGTCATTTTTTGGACCACATTGATCCACCAATACCAGTCTCCATACTCTTACTCTGATTTTATTGATTTATCTGTACACCCAGTCATGACAACGTTGACTAGAATCCCTCCTCCAAGAATCAATCCAAAAATAAAGAGAGTCCTCCAATTATCTAAACAAACCAAATTTGGTGATTGGTACCTTTACCAGAACCATACAAAAATTAGGATTTATGGTTGCATGTTGGCACCATACAAGCTACCAAGGTACCTCCCAATGAGGTTGTTTTCATTAGAATACTATAGGAAAATTATAAATGCAAATGAAATAAACTTTGTCAATGCCAAGAAGAAGGCCAATTTCAAAATAAAAGACCAACTAGACCCCTTCATATGCAACTCTAGAGAGGTTGGCCAAGAGGCAGACTTAATACTACAAAGGATGAAGTTCCAAAGAGTTTTTTTCTGGAGATATGATCCTTTGGAATTCATCACAAAGAAGAGACAAAAGGTCAAGTTAGGACCTTTCATTCACCATCCCATACCTAAGATAGAAGCTTATGCAAATCAAATAGAATGGGTGGAAGGTACCCTAGCAGAGCAAGACAACACCAGAGTAGATATTGAGAATGCTCTTATTGATTTAGAAAAGCAGCTTGATGACATCTCTTTTCTGCAGGTACCAAAAAAACCAGAGACTACCATGAGCACTCCTCTAGTCATGCAGACTCCTTAGAATGAGGAGAAGGCTCCAAAAAGAAATAGAGAAGGAGCTTCCACCTCAGGGATGGCCACCTCTGATTTACAGCAAGAATCAAACAAGAGGCAAAGGCTAAATCCAAGCTCTGAGTAGGAATACACTGAGGGCTCAGCTGAGATCACCAATACAGAAGCATAAAGAAGTAGGCCTACCACTCCATATGGAGGCATACAAGATCCTTCCACTTCACAAACACAGATGTTTGCAAGGCAACTGAGTGTGGAAGTATCTTCCTTCAGAATGCCTGCAAACAAAGATCAAGACATCAAGGAAATATATAAATAAATCAAGGCTAGAAATGAAAGGCTCAAATCCAAAACTTATGCTCAATACCTGAAATTCACCCCTACCAATCAAACAAGGCTAATGTCAGCCTTTGACATTAAGGAGGGGAAGTTGTAGATGACCTTTGCGAAACCTACAGCCCAGCAGCCAAGGACAGCATCAGATTTCAAAAGGGTAGATTTTGAAGTGCTAGCAAGGGATATTCATCCCATAGACTAGATTGAATTGCATAAATAGAATGGAGAGATGATATAATCCACCCTAACAAGGAAAGCCGTAGCTGCCCACTAGCTACAAAACTCTTTGAACAATATCTCATCTCAATTCCAGTTAGACAAGGCCTCCTCACAGGCCAAGGACTCTAGGATCAAGTCCTTATAGGACTTAGTAATTCAATTGGGACACGATCCCAAGGATATGAAAGCTACAAAACATCTTATTAAAAAGAAGAATGATGACATATCTACATTAAAAAAACAGCTAAATATACCCCAAATACATCACCCGTAAACAATAGAGGTTCTAGAAGCCTAGCAAGGATATGAAGAGCTCATGGACTTAGTCCTAAAGTTGAATGATCAACTCAAGGAGACATAGAAGAAGTTGGACACTTTAATTCAATCGAAGCAAAGTGACTTGGCCAAAACTTTCAAAAATGTCATCTGCACAGTATCCATAGCAGTTCCTTCTACCTTGGCAGCATCACTGGCACCTACAGTTCCACTTGCAACAACCTTACTTGCAACAACAGAATCTACATCAACAACAAGTACACCTGGAGAGAAAGTAGCAGAACTTGTCAAAGCCATGGAAGAGATGTTTATCTAGGCTACAGAGATGAAAAAGCTAAAGTAAAAGGTGGCAAGTTTGGAAACAGACTGCAAACTTTCCCAACTAAAGCAGAAAGAAGAAACACAAAGGGCCCAGAGAATGGGTGAGAGGAGCAAAATCCTAGAAAAGGATTTAACACTTGAGAAGCCACTTGGACAAACCAAAGAAATGTTGTGGGCCAATATCATTTACTCTGTTAATGATATTTGGCCATCAATCCAAGTTATTTTTGAGCAAACAGAGCTAGTAAAGATAGTTATTGAAGCTATCCAGAAAGTGGAGGAATTGGGAAATAAGCCTGAGGATGCAAATAGACTCATCCATTTCCTCAATAGCAAAAACAGATATGAGCTACAGGAGCTAAACATTGAAGACAGAACTGCCACCATTTTCGAAATAAGGAAGGTCCTTTCCAAAAGGAACCTTATGCCTAACTTGGAGGAAAAGTGCCACAATATGCAGGTAGCCATTGACAAGTTCATGGCTAAATTTCATATTTTGAGGGGGAAAGGTTTGCCAGTCCTATGGTCATCAACGAAAAACTCATGACACAGTCAGACTATGTGGATAAACTTAGAAAATTAGCTAAGGAACAGGCAATTTCTTCATCCGTTAAAGCCCTGCCAAATGGAAAAGTATTATATGACACATTTGAGAACTTGTTTTTCCTTGAGCATGAGGTAAAACATTTGTTCCTCACCAAGCCCAATTTTGCAAAGTATACTGAGGCTGATGAGATTTACAGAAGAAATATAAATGTAAAATTACCAAATGCAGATTGGTGGGAAACTATGACTGACTTACTGTTATGAATTAACACCCAAAAGTTACCACACAGTAAATATGAAGGCATCAATATGAAACAGGTAAAAACAGCACAACAAGGTCAAAGAGTATCAGATGAAAGATCAAAGTAAAGAAGACTCCAACGTGAAGATGCCACAACTATAGGCGAGCTTAAAAAGGTCTAATTCAACTATAAAATCCAACACAACCACAATAAAGGGGACAACAAGAAATAGTTCATTAGTTGTCTCTATCTTCTTGCCATAAGATATTTTTATTTCCTAGAATAAATCTCAAGTTGTTTTGAGATATTTTGTAACAATGTTTTGTATATATACTTCATAATTTGAAGTATGTAGGGTGGATTCCAAGCATTTATGTAGAGTTATTGTTCTTTAGTCTGAAATTCTATTGTTTCAATGATTGGATTAGCTAGCTGGATCAAGGAATAAAGATCAGATATTTCACCGGATTTTTGTGCAAAGCAAAGTTCAAATAAGTATTTTCTTAAGTTTAGTGTTATTTTCTTTGAAGTTTTCCATGATCTTATTTGTATCTCTAAAAATATGAATGTTATAACATGGAATGATATTTCAGAAATTCCTTAACTGCACTTTGTCTTGACTGTTATGCATATTAAATGTTTTCTTCACTAATCTAAGTTAAGGAATTCTTGATTGCTCCTTAATCTACGTTATCCCTTGTGATCTATATCAAAGGATTCTTAATTTCCCTTTGTTCATGATTATCCCCTATTCTTCATTTAGCCCCGGTCTGAGGATTCTTAAGTGCCCTCTCACCCTGGTTAGGACCATTCCACCCATTTGGCCGAAATATTTTTTCTTTACTTTGCTAGCTTTCCTGTGAACATTCCCTTTAATGAACTGATACTATTTTGCTATCCATTTTCTATCCATTTGTTCCAAGAATTCCACCACCAACCCTAAAATCAAAACCAAAACCCCATGAACACTAAGAACTAACCTAAAATCTCAATAAAACAAAGCTAAATCACATAGAGAGAGCCCTCTCTGGACTTAGGTTGGCTAGAGCCTAAGCCTAAAATATTGGTTTTTGGTTATCTCAGTTGCTTCCTTCTTCTGGTAACTTCTAAGGAAAATTATGAGTGATAACATTGTGCTTGCCTCTGTTGTTGCTGCTACTTCTGGTGCTCTCCAGGATGTTGGTTCGCTATCCATTTCATAGCGAGTTTGACCGTTCATTGAGTCTGGAAGAGTTGTAATAATATCTCCATGGGTCTTCCTCTGCCTGATGACATGACTCGTGGATCCAATTAAAGTGTACTCCCACGTAGTGATCTTTCACAAACGAATGCGGGTCATACGAATTGTAACTTCGGAGGTCAAATGGATACTTCTTCATCTACTCTGCTTTGACATCCACATGCTTGAAACTCTGTATCTCGTATAACCCAATCTACAATGAAAGAGCGGGCCAAGGTGCCTTCTTCTTCTTATGCAGCCTAGCTATCAATCCTACCGAGATCTGATATGATACTTCTTGCATGACGAGTTTGTCCAAGGAGAATTTCGGTAGAACATGCAGAGGCTTCTCTACACTATAAATCCATATGAAGGTGTCAGACAGTGATGCATACCAATCAGTTATGTCAATCAGTGCCTTCATTGTTTCCTTTGACATTCAGGGTGGATCTTGTTCGAATATCATCTTGTAAACTGGGGTGACAAAATGATCGAGCAGTTGTTTGATAACTCCTCTGAAGATGCATTTAGAAAACATCTTGCAATAAGTGTTCACAATAGTCTTCATCGATGTCCATGCCCACTTCAAGCCCAGGAATTCCTGAAGGGCATAGATTGCATCCAAGATGTAGGCAGACATGTACATTTCTTCTTGCATACCTTTGGGGGCTATCGAGCCCTTGTTACCTGTTCCTTCAACTAATGAGCCAACATGTCAGACAAGTTTCATGATTTGCCTTCTCTGGCTAGTTGGTCCAACGGGATCACCCAACTCTATGGGAAGGTTTTCATGCTTTCTTGGCCATATAGTCGACATGAAAAGATGACCAAGCATTGATGCGCCTTCCGTAGTATCTTCGTCTTCTAGCCCTGGTTGGGTGTCATTCTGAATTTAGCTAGCTCCTTCACCTAGTTCTTCGAAATGTCTCTAGAGTTGGCATTGATGTTGGGTATGTTGATGGGAGTCTCCATGATGATCATGGGCTTCGACATCTGATACATCTCATCATAATCCTATGTCCTGAAGGTAGCAATCTCTGTCTCATTGACACTTCTCAATGTCATCATCTCAAGATCAGTGCGCGAGACGAGCTAATGTATCATGTCCACGAATGGGAGCATGGGATACCTGAATGTAATCCAATACAAGCCGAACTTGTGGATGTTTACATAGACTTGGAAGTCTTTGAGGTATTCCCCAAATTTTCCTGCAAATGCATCATTGACCTCTTGCCATTTCATCTTGATGTTCTTTTCTATAATCAGCTTGGTATCTTAATAGATCGACATACTTGTAAACACTCACTCAACTACTGCTCCAGTTGCACTTTCGTTAGTGTCCTTTGATCCTGCTCTCTTGGAGGCCATTGATCCTGAACTGCTAGGAAGAGGATGAACACCTTCTAGATCTAGAGACAAAGTGAAATCCATGGCAAGGAATATGGCAATGAAAACCAAAGAAAATTTGAGGAACAACATGCAACATACCTGGGGATTGATTGGCAAGGATTGCACAATTTTTTCTGAGAGGCTGGGAGACTAGCTACCAGAACTGCGCAAAAGGTAGTCTGGGCTATCTGGGGAGGCTGTCTCGCTACTAGAATTGTGTAATGCGTAATCCATCTTGGCCTGTTGGATGCTGGAATTGCGCAATGTGGAATTTCAGTTGGCATTATAGGCCCAGTGACTGCATTGTGCAATTTTTTGTGCCAGTATCCACTATCCCTTAGAATTGCACAATGCAAGACTGGAGGATAGTCACTAGGTAGAAATGTGCATTTCCTGACAGGAATATAGAGCATTTCACCTTATAATTTCGTTATGCTATCTTGGTGAGGCAAAGTCCGGGCCAATGCTGCCCAGTGCTGCCGACGGGCAACTTAAAGCAAATGTGAAAGTGAATACATGGTGATACTAAGTGTAAGTAGGAGTGAATGATCATGCATGCAAACAGTGAATCAAAATATTCAGAAAGTGGAACAACATGCATGTGGGTGAAGCGAGTCACCATATCAGCAACCATTCGTGAAAAACTATTTCATGCATGTGACAACAGTGAGATGCTAACAAAAAATAAAATAGTGCTAATACAAGCTAGTATGCATGTAAATGACAGCAATCATTCACATAAATCAAGCAAACAACACTCACACAAATAAAAACACAAAAAGCGACAGAAAAGCTACAATAGAGAAGTTAAGACGATTTACCCGTGAATAGCTGAGCTGGATGTGTCGAAGACCCCTAGATGTCTTGTGGGATGTCAGAGGTCCAAGATCGATGTGAACAATTGAGCTCTGAAGCATCGAATAAATAAGTTTGAGGCTCATGACGCGCATGCCACAAATCTAAGAAAAAACGACACTTGGAGGAAATATTCTAAAACGGTCTTTGCATGTAACCTCTAGTTGCTAAAAATAGCTCCCTAAAATCTAGGGATGGTTTTTGCATGTTTACTTTTTCTGTTCTGGGAAAAATCAACCCATGCATGCAAGTCAATTTTTCTTGGTCCCGAATGGAACCGGTCAACCCAACTACACACGCAACAGTCTGCTCAGCTAGGAGGGAAAAATGCACATTTTTGGGAGGGAGATGGGCTGACTACCTAGAAGATTTGCGCAATTTATGGGCTGAGTAGCTAACTACTGCCCAGAATTTCATAATTTCTAGGCTGAGCAGCCCTACTTGGAGGAATTGCGCAATTTTCTCAGTGAAGCTTGATTGGCAGATTTGCGCAATTTTGGACCCCAACAAGCTGCCAGACAAAATTGCGCAATTTCTAGAGGGAAGGTTGGTTCCCCTCCAGAATTACGCAATTTCTTCAGGGAGCTACTCAGCCTGCAGTTGGATCAAGACCAGAGAAACAACCTGTGAGGGGGATGCAACACGCTCTAATGCACAGGCTTGTAATCTTCTAGAAAATCACTAAAAATTGTGTACTTGACAAGGCAAGACATGCTAGTGAGGATGGTTGGTAGGGAGGCTCCAAAATGAAGCTAAGGAAAAATTTTGGAGGGTGGTTGTAGCATCTACAATAGAAGTGAAGCATGGTATTTGAAAATAATTAACTTCGATTAATTGTCCCGTTGGATCCAGCTGAGGGTGCACAATACACAGAAATATACCATGACTATTATGAAGATGATGACATTGAGCCCATCTATAAGTTAACTACGTGAAATGAAGATTGGACCAATCCCACTGTTGATGGAAGGATCAGCTGGGAGAATGATAGTTCCTACCAATCATATTTACACAAAGAACTAGAAAACTGGTAGAATCAGTTGCATGAGGTCTCTACGCCGAGATGTAATTGGCTTGCAAAATCGCTACATTGTGTATCTACTGAGGTACATAAATTACCCTATTATGATGGATTGGGTGATGTCAATATATTTCTTGACCATTTTGAAAGGGATGTACCAAAGGAACATTGGTTCAAGGCCTTAGATCTAGCATTAAGGGCTACACTTGCAAGATGGTGGGGTACTCACAAGGATAATTTTGCTGACTGGAAGGAATATCGAAGAATGATGCGATTAATATTTGTCTACAAGAACATCTGACTAACTAAGAAATACACAGGGAAGGATGACCTGCACGAACATTTGGTGAGATGGACTAATGCATGGGGTGAGATACCTCAACCTGAGTGGGTGCATATATTTATTCATACCCTGGATGTTATCCCAAAGAATTGTTACTTAGAAACAAAGTTGTGACACAGGATTGTTGATTGGGATGAGATGAAATAAAGTTTATTATTGATGTTCAATTTTGAAGATGAGTTTGAATGCATTGATGAAGCGGTTCAGGTAATTAAAGCAACAATCTTCCGAACACCCTTTGAACCTGTCACGTGGGTACAGCTTGACTAGAGTACGCAGATACAACATGCTTTAGAATGTTACAATGGAAGAAGCTGATAAGGATCCACAGAATATTAATATCCCTGAATCATAGGGACAGCACCAATTTGGTGGAACTGCTGTGGAGATCCCTGATATTTCGCAACTGGTGTGTACAAAGCAGGTAAACATTGGTTCAGAAGCAGAACCAAAATTTGTGAACATTGGCGATTATTGGGATGACGATACAGTGGATAAGTTCGTTGAATTATTACATGAATATTAGGATTTATTTCCAACCAAATTCTTTGACTTGAAGAGGATCGTAGGACATTTAGGGATGATGAAGATCAATTTAAAACCTAATGTGAAGCCAGTTAAGCAACGCCCATATCGGTTGAACCCCAAATACAAGGAAAAGGTACAAGAGGATCTCGATAAAATGCTCACGGCCAAAATAATTGAGCCTGTATAAGAATCTAAGTGGGTCAGTCCTATGGTGGTCCAAGGGAAGAAAACAAAAGGTGATATCAGGATCTATGTAGATCTATGGAAGTTGAATGATGTATGTGTACATGACCCATCCCATATTCCATTTACAGATGAAGTCCTCGAGAATGTTAGCATACTGGAAGCCTATTCATTTACAGATGAAATCTCGATATACCACCAAATTAAGATTGTGTTGAAGAATAAAATCAAGACTACCTTCGATAGAGAATGGGGGTTTTTCTAGTATATAGTCATGCCTTTCAGACTCAAAAATGCTCCGGTAATTTTTTCTAAGGTGGTTGTCGTAGTGTTTAAGGATTTCATTCATAAGTTTTTGAAGTCTACTTCAATGATTGGATAGGTTTGGGTTGGTCAAGAAGCATGTCTCTAGTCTGTGCCTGATGTTGGATACCTATTGGAAGTATCATATCTCTCTAAACTTGAAGAAATGCATTTTCTATGTACCTTACGAAATATTATTAGGCCATTTTGTCTGTAAGTAGGTATTGATGGTATACCATGCTAAGATCATCGTAATTATCAACCTGGAGCCCCCTAGGAACGTAAAGCAACTATGCATGACATTGGGTCATATTAGATACTATAGGAAGTTTATTAAGGCATAAACGCAGATCACTGCACCCATGGAGAAGTTGTTAAAGAAGGATGTTACATTTTCATGGATGATGATTGTCAGAAGAGCTTCAATACTCTGAAGGAGAAGATGATTATGGTGCCGATCCTAGTATTCCCGAATTGGAAGAAGGAATTTCATGTACATGTGGATGCGTCTTTCATAGCATTGGGAGTCATCCTAACACAACCAGGGGTAGGAGATATTGATCACCTAATTGCCTTCACTAGTCGAAAAGTATCTAAGGCCGAAAGGAAATAGTCAACCACGAAGCATGAAGGTTTGGCCATGGTTTATGCACTACAGAAGTTTAGGCATTATCTACTGGCAGCACACTTTAATATGTACATGGACCATTCTACTTTGAAGTACCTAGTCAATAAGCCTGTGTTGGGGGGGGGGGTGGAATCTGTAGATGGTTTCTCCTTTTCCAATAATATGATTTTGAAGTGATAATGAATCCCAGGAGATTGAACGTTGGACCAAACCACCTTTCTCGGATCAAAAATGGCGAAGAGCCTAAAAATATTGAGGAAGGAGTACTTGATGCACAACTCTTTGTTGTCAGGGTTGCGGATGAGCATTTTGTAAACATCATTCAGTTTTTATCTATTGGTGTAGCTCCTAAAGGTTATACGATGCAGTAGAAGAAGGAACTAGTTGTTAAGGCTGTTGATGTTTCTGTGATTGCAGGACAAATTTATAAGATGGGATCAGATGAAGTTCTACATCGATATGTGCCTGAATATGAAAGACACAATATTGTAGTTGAAGCACATGGTGGTGTTGCTGGAGGACACTATGCAGGTAAGGCTACTGCGCAGAAGATCCTATGCATAGGATTATGGTGGCCAACAGTACATAAATATTCCAAGGAATACTGCAGTACATGCGATGTGTGTCAAAGGACTAGGAGACCATCGTTAAGGGATGAACTTCCATTAAATCCATAGGTCACGTTACAGGCATTTGATAAATGGGCAACTGATTTTGTTGGACCTATTCAGCCACTAGGAAAGAAGATGGGAGTGTGTTACATCATCACTGTGACAGAGTACTTAACCAAATGGGCCAAGGCACAACCGATGAAGGATTGCAGCACAGACACTACTGTGAAGTTCATATTCGAGTTTATTCTATCTAGGTTTGGATTCCTAGAGATTTTGAGCAGTGACAGAGGGTCACACTTCCTGAATGAGATAATCGCAACTTTAACAGAAGAGTTTCATATGTACCATCAGAAGAGTACGCCATATCACCCCCAAGCGAAAGGTACTTTTGAAGCTTTCAACAAGATCTTGGAGAACGCCCTTATAAAGGTATGGAGTGTTAATAGGAATAATTGGGATGTGCACATACCAGTGGTTATATAGGCCTATAGGACTGCATATAAGAAATTGACTGGGAAGACATCATTTCAACTATTTTACAGACAAGATGCAGTAATGTTGATGGAATACATAGTGCCCAATCTAAGAATCACAGTAGTAACCAAGATGGAAGATCGTGACATCATGGAGGAATGCCTAGTGTAGCTACTGGCATTAGAGGAAGACATCTTTTTGGCTGGCTTTCATCAGCATGTACAGAAAGCTAGAGAAAAGGCATGGCACGATCACCACATTAAGAAGTGCACCTTCAAAAATGGTGATTTGGTACTAATGTATGACAGCAAGTTTACCAAATTTTTAGGAAAATTTCAGAAGCACTGGAAAGGACCATATGTAATTAAGGACATTTCAAATGGTGGCGAAATTCAACTCGCAAAGCTAAATGGGGAAGTATTTTCAGTCAGTGTTAATGGGAGCAGGTTGAAGATTTATAGGGACAATACAGCCCATATGCAATGACTACATGGACGTAGGAAATTCTTAGTGCTTCTGGTAGTTGAAAGAAAGCGTGGGACCATAAACTACTTTGCCAAGGAAAAAAATTATCGGAGAAGGAAGGTTGTGCGATGTGTCAGAAGAATGCATAGGTGGAAACTATGATGAATAAGTTGCGCCACAAGGAGGATTGTAGCGCAGCTTGCCCATAAAGTGGTCGTTGGAACTGCTACAGTTTATTTGACAACAATTTTTCCGTTAAAAGTAGTGGGGAAAATGCATTTAAGGTGCAAATCTAGGAGAATCTGTTGCCAAAATCACATTTATGAGAAATATTTGCGAGGGAACAGACAGTTTGAATTCAAATCAAGTTATAAATATTACACCCTACTCCACACTTGGCCACTTTGCTTCTTGAGAAACAGTTATGTGTTGTTGCACTTAAAGAGTCGAATGTATTGTTGTATTTTAGAGAGCAGTCTTCCGGATTAGTCACATTGATTGTTCTCTAAATTATGGATCACAAAAGTCTTAGATCTAATTGTATTGTTGTATGTCTGGTTACCTAAGTTGGCCAGAAATTGAGCAAGAATTCTTGAAGACAGGGTTAGAAAAAGTCATGACTGGAACACCGCCTATCCCTACTACAGCACCTCAGTCGTCGAGACCAAATCCTATTGCCTTCGCGGCATGAGAGAAAAAGCAGGAAAAGCCACAGCAAACCCTAGTTCGGCAATGGCCATGGAAGATTCCAACTAAGCAGAGAAAGAAGGGTCATATGGATAAAAATAAGCAGCCTATGGAACCACAGGACCTGAACAAAGAAGAGATGAATGTGTTATTGAGGATATCGACACAAAAATCACAGAGATAATTTCTCAGTTTCCGCCATATATATCCCCACAAAAACCAACTACCAAGGTAACTAAGGACCTTGACTCTATGAAATTCAAGGTATTCATGTCGTTGTTGTTAGAGGAAGTACCTATTGAGGGTGACTTGTTGGCCCAGGTACCATTTCTGAAGATAGAGGATTGGGATTTGGGTGACCACGAGAAATTTCCACAATTGGAACCAAGTAAACACTTGATGAAATTCTATTATGAGGAGGTGGGTGTCATAAGACTTGAATCGCTGAAGTGGGCGGTCGAGACTGAGTGCACAGGGTTTCTCAACATGTTGTATGTCCCATATTTTAACCGCAACATTATTAATACCATTTGTGTGCACCAATTGTTGGTGTTGGTTCATGATGGGTGTCTCTGGATGGGAGGGCCCATCCCAATGGATGATATGATGATCCACAAAATCACAGCACTGCCATATCAGGTTGCAAATCCCACAGATGATTTTTTGGGGAAGTCACAGGAGAAAAAGCTCGTGGACCAAATGAAAAGTGACTTCGGGTTGGTGAAGAAGTCTTAGGGCTACACCATTAGTTCTATCTCGGATGAATCTGTGCGGTTTTCTACATAGATCTTGGCAGGAAAAATCATGTGCAAGTGTCACGTTGATGAAGTACCAGCACTAGTAGTACCCTTGGCTGCGCAGTGCAGCAAGGGGGTCCAATTCAATTGTTTGAAGTACCTATGCCAAGAGATATTGGATGATTGTCACGAAGCGTAGGAATAAGGAAAAGAATTCCACTATGCATGGTTGTTATTATTGATCATGTTGATAGCTTCAAGGATGCCATAGGATTCCCAGTTCCCTACAACAAATATGGAGTTGTGCAAGGCTAGAAAATTTTCCTCGATGTGGGCAACAAAGGACCCTACCCGTGTCATTGAAAATAAGATGTTCTAGGTAATGTTTGAGATGGAATTATGTATGGTAATTAACCAAAATCCATGGTGGTCACCAATTATATTCAAAGAATATCGACACATTGCAGGTTTTAAAGCTGATTTCCATCATGTATACATTTGTGTAAGGCACAATTTGACAAATAAATTGACGATGTTGCCATTTTTTGTCACTGAAGACGATATCACGTAGTTAGTCCTTCAATGGCCAACTGACTAGCTTCTTCCAATAGATATTGTCAAAGGGATAGCAAGGACTAGTGTAGAAGGTGCAAGAAGCACTAGTAAAGAGGCACGGAAGGAAAAGAAGATAGTGACCATCAATCTAGAGAAGAATATTGTGCAAGAACCAGAGGGTGAGCACGATGAACAACAACATACATAAGAACTTAATCAGGGTACCAAATACCCCTTTGTAGACCCAGAGAACGTTGATTCTCCCTTTATTCTTAAATGGCGACAAAAGTAAGGTGTGGGAGGTGCACGAAAGAAGCACAAGTATGATAAGTCTGTTGGTGCGAAGGCCCTGGTCCTCATTGAGAGGGACTTTGATTAAATTGGAGATATTGTTAGGTCTGCGACAGAATATATTTTGGGTCACATTGAAGAATAGTACCTGTCCATTTTGACGAAGGTCTAGGCAGGCCTCAAGGAGTTGCACGTTCACACAAGCCAGGTTCAAGCGAGTGTGGTTCAAGCGAGCTAGTCTTAAGTGAGTGATAAACCAATGACATCGAGTAGTGTCCAATTGGTCCTCACTTCAAATCTCTGCATTGTACCCCTACCTGATGGCCCCTTACATCTGAATGATTCCATAGAACGGGAGAGTGCCCAACTTCCTAAAGATGTAAGTATTAACCTCATGGCGCTCCCCTATTTAAAGTGCATGAGCTACACCAGGGTGTAGCATATGAGCTTAAGGTGCGAGAAAAATGGTCTCTCATGGTGATCAAGGATGTGTAGATCACCAGTCAATAGATGTGTGATGAAAAGCACAAATCTCTCCAGGATCTTCATGAGGCAACTACAAGAAGGGCGTAGCTGGAGCATGCCATTTACAGAGTATGCAGTGAGTTCCCCAAGGTCCAGATTCAGTCTGAGGCCACTTCTGAGAAAAAGTGCAACAACTCATAGATGCATTTAGAGAATCAAAGGTGCAGGTGGATAAATTTCACATCGATCTGCAGCTACAAGTTATTGAGCTTCAATTGAAGTTGCAGCCCACCACACCACCAAATATCCGAGAGCAGTGTGAGGTTGCCATCAGAACAGACAGCGTGAAGCTTGACACTACAGTCAAAGAGTGTAGCCAACTATTTGAAGAGACTTTATCATTGTGGGCCTTGCTACATGAGGACCCATAGGTGAAAAGTATGAAGTGATCATCCAGGAAGCAACACACACCTTAGCCCATGTGAAACTGTTCGCACGGTTGAAAGAAGGGAATCCCTACAAGGAAAAATCGAGGAGATGTGGAAGAAGATGCATATCATCACTACGCAGATGTAGTCATGGGAAGAAGAAGCAGGGAAGATCTCACAGACTATGGAAACACACTCAAGAGTATGCAACAAACACAACGAACCATTGACTTAGTAGCAGAAGGGAAAACTACGGAAAAGTTGGTTGAAGAAGTTCAACAGGCAGTAGTTCAATGCATGGAGGTGCTTCACCCAGTGAAGTCTTCATTCACCAGCCTGAAAGAAAATATCCAAAGCATATCGACGAAGTGACTCGAGGAAAAGTCACATAATTGTGTTAGGGGCCTGTTGGGATGGGGTCCTCGGGGTCAATTTTGTTAAAATATTGTAAGTCTCTGCATTTCGATGAGCAGAGCGTGAGTAGCGCAAGTCAAATAGGAGTCAAGGGGTTTTAGGAAGGTCAAAACCCCTTATATTTTAGTATTGTTATGAGATCAGCCATGGTTTGAGGACGATGGTATTGTAATAGAAAAGAGTATAAAAAGGTGTCTTAGCAAGTCTAAGGATAGAAATCACTTGACGGATGAAATATTTTTGAGTCTATAATTGTAGATGTTTATGAGTTTTGGTGAAGGGGAAGGCTCCTACAGTTGAGTGTGCGGAGACCTTGGTAAGTCCACAGTTGAGTGTGCAGGCCCCTACAGTTGTGTGCGCAGGGTCTGGAAAGTTATATAAGGAAGATCTAAAGTACTAAAAGATATTTGAAGCAATTTTGTGTCTATTTTTATGCACTTGTGTATTTTTTGTATTTACGTGCAACTGAATGATATTTATCTTTATTTTATCTTAATTACTCTGTGAAGTTCTGGATCTACTATTAGATGTTATTTCATGCATGATTAGATGTTTATGTGAAGATTATAACTCTCTTTAACTGAAAATCACTTGAATTTCATGAATAAGGGTTCCTGAATGTTAGATTGGGCATAAAAAATAGAAATGTCTTAAACCATATCACATAGCCCTCTGGATTTAGAATCCTGGTTCTAGCATCCCCTAATAATGCCTTAGGGGAGACTAGAGCCTGTGCTATGCGGGTTGTTGCCAAAAGGGCCAGTAGTGTAGGGTTTTGTTGGTTAGCGCAGCTAACTCTAAACCTGAGTCCAAGCCCCCTCAAGCCAACATCTCCCCATTCTCTGATAGTTTTCACATATTCTAACATATCCTTTGGCATCCCTAAAAAGGGTAGGCCAATAATATCTAGAAAGAAGGAATTTATATGATGTTCATCTATTAGCAAAATCTCCTTCACATGGCTTATCATGACATGCTTTTAATATATCTTATACTTTGGGTAATAACCTTTTAATTTTCGCTCATTCGACGAAATATATAACTAAGAGAAATTAGATACTATATCATTCTTTGTTCATATTCTCGTACACACCTTTTGACGATTAGATTTGGTCCAGCTCAGTATAATTCTCTGTCTATCTAAGAATAGGGTACAGTAGATCTGATAACTTTTTGTTTTTCTTTGGTTGATAATTGTGGCGGAAATTTTCCTCTTGCCAAATAGTTAACAATATATGCAAACAAAGGAGATTTACTAGAAATTCCAAAAAGATTCTCATCAAGAAAATCACCCTCTACAGGAACTATTACATTAGTATTTTGGATCCTAGAAAGAAATTCAACCATTGTGTTCTCCTTTCCAGGTTTATCCAATATAGTGATGTTAAATTCTTGTAATAGTGAAAGCCATCTAGTAATTATATCATTAGTTATAGGTTTATTCATTAAATATATAATGGAAAAATGATGAGTATGAGAAAAAGTTTCATATCGAGTGATATAATACCTGAATTTATTGATAGCATGGACTACTACTAAAAACTCATTTTTAGTAACTTTACAATTCAACTCTATAGCAGTTAGATTTTTACATATATCATAAATTGCATAAGAAGTTTATTGGTATTTTTGTCCAAGTACAATGATCCAGGTGGCTCCAGAGACACACATAGGACAAAGAGGGCTTATGGAAGCTCTAAAATCAAACTGATCATAATGCTTTCAAACCAAGACCAAAGCATAGATCTTGTCGTCCTAATAGCAAGGTGCGAACGGTTCGTCAATCCGAGCTCGTATGAGGGAGAACGAGCCATTCAAAGTTTTGGTTGACTTTTGCTGACTAGGCAGGCTTAACGGAGACACAATGTGGAAGTTTTCCAGTGGACGAAATCCGGCCAACTCCAGCCAAATTCTCGTTAAATTGTCTCCTTCGGTCAATTTTTGGAATTTTCTAAATGGCTCATTATTGTAATAAAATCAAAAATAAACATATAAATGGGGTGGTGGGCCACCAACCCCAACACCCACCCAAACAACATATAACAAATTGTATTTAAAATTGGTCGATGAGCCATGACCCCTGTCGGCTACCAAACCCAACCCCCAACCACAACACATCAACGATATTACAACGGGGTGGGCGGGCCACCTCAAGTGGACCCGGCCCACACCCCAACAACCACACCCCATATATGCGATACATTAATGTGAGGCCGGCGAGGATCGAACCCGCCTGGCCCACGTGGTCCAGCCCCCACCGGGCGGCCCTGTGTGGTGGCAACCAAACCATGTACCACCCATTTAATGCGCCCACTAAAATGTACACCAACAAACTTTAATGCAACTAATAAACTCAAACAACAAAACAAACGCGCCCCCATTTAATGCACTACAGAGGTTATGGGGGCGGCCCACCCAATGCGGAGCCAATCCCCCCCCCCCCAAAACAATATGTTTGTAGTTTTACTAAAACAAGAAAGGTTTAAAAATGGAGGGGTCAGGGTTTGACCACCCAACCTCCTCCTTATAACTTGGGAGTTTTTACCACAATGCCAAACGGTTTTGTTTTGATAAGTACGCCAAAAACTTTATATAAAACCTCATTTGTCAGTGCGCCCAGTAGATGGAGGAGCCAGGAGCATGCACAGAAATCCAGGCATGAATTTTTAATTAATTTATTGCAAGTGGAACCATGATTGGGCGAAATTCTCAAGAGGGTGAAATTTTATCAGTATCCAAATTGGACAAATTTATGTCGACCTTACACCTCTCAATGACACAAAGCCAATGGCACATTCATTTTGCTGATCTGAGCAACAGATTTGCAGAGGGCCCAGAGGAGGGAATCTTTGAGGAATCTAGGGGGAATCTAAAAGATTCCTTAAGCCCCAGATTTTCACTTTCTCATAATTCAGAAATTTGATAGTCGATTTTGCACTATTCGATGCCACAAATCTGATGGTGTATTCAGATTTTCCATTTGCTCATTTCATTTTTCGGCCACTTTCCAAAGTGGAGTGCTGGTGTCAGCATTCAATGTGTGAGCAGCCATTCCATGAGATTCGACGCTGTGAGATCGATGGTACGAATAGCTTCAGCATCTGGACATCCTTTTCTTCAGATGGCCCCTAGATGTGAGGCATATGCAGTGTGTTCATGTACTTCTTTTTCTATGTGATGCATTGTGCTGCACAGATCCTTGGTTGATGCTTGATCTGGGATCTTGTTTTCTTATTGTTTCATGATTCCTACTTGATGTGATGCAGAATCATTTGTGGGATGTACTTGTTGTCATGATTCGTCATGTTTTATTTGAGATTCCTTTGTCGTCATGTTGATGGGATACTCATGTTGTCACCATGTATGTTTGCATTGAGAAACCTTTTATGCCATGTTGGCGGGATGTTCATTATCATCATGCATGAGTTTATGCCATACTAAAAGGAGTCCTTTTGACTGAGAGTTCCTGTAGCGAAACATCTCTTGGGGCCACTCCTGCATGAGGGCATGATCTAGATTTACACAGGAACACAACAAAATACAGAGATAACCATATACACAAATATGCAGCGGAAATAATACTTCATTTCATTAATGGAAAATACTGAAATATGCTTACAACCAGAAATGGAAATAAACCAGCTAGGGTGATGGTAGCT
>APFE030459712.1:30327-64930 GCA_000404065.3 Pinus taeda | reverse complement strand
GACCCGAAAAACTGCTAAAAATAGTAAGTTGTGCTACAATTAAGGAAACTAAAAATGCTGAGAGAAACAATGATGGGGGTCCAGATGGACTTGGTAGGTGGCCACCAATATCCACCTGGATCAGGGCATTTTCCTTGTATGATAATGACGTCACCACTTATGTACATTATCACTATTGACAGCACTTAATGCAGTGGCCTACACCATCTTGACACCGGGGCTCGGAGACGTAGTCCCTCCTGGATGAACTCTGTTATCAACGTCTTGTTATTTTATGTTGTTGATGATTGTCATGTGTCTTCTTCTTTACAACATGCACATGTATTCATTTATGTTCTTTTAAAAATGCAATTTAACACATCACCAAAGTAAAAGGTCTTGGAAGGGTCCTTTATCACACCCAAAGCCGAATCATACAACCCCTAGAGTTGTATTTGAATCATCTGTAGACATATGGAATAAGAGGGACCAATTTTTCCCTCTTAAGATAGGTGCTTCAGAAAGTTTTTGTTTTAAAGAATCTAAAACTAGTTTACATGACTAATCCCAATAAAATTCACAATCTTTAGTAACCAATTTAAAAAGTACCGAAATTATTTTTGTAAAGTTTTCTATGAATATCCTATCATATCCTATAAATCCAAGAAAACTTCGTATATCCCTTCGATATTTAGGTACTGAAACTTTGGTAATGACCTCAATCTTTGTTGAATCAACTTTAATATTGATAATTGAAATGTGATGCTCCAAAACAATACCTTCATTAAACATCATACAACACTTTTCACTACTTGAATAAAGGTTAGCTTCTTGACATATAATAAATAATTTTTCAAGTTTCTCTAAAGCTTCTTCAAAATAAAATCCATACGTTGTGAAATCATCCATATATACCTAAACAAATTCATGAATCAAGTCAAAGAAAATACCTAGTTGTGCTCTTTGGAATGTAGTGGGGGCATTACATAGTAAAAAAAAATGTACATTGTAAGCGTACATTCCCCATGGACATGTGTATGTAGTATTATCTTGAATTTATGGTACTATTTGAATTTGATTTAAACCACTAAATCCATCAAGAAAAGAAAAATATGTTTTCCTTGCTAATGTGTTTAATACTTGATTGATAAAAGGAAGTGGAAAATGATCTTTTAATGTAGCTTTATTTAATTCCCCATAATATATATAGACTTGTCGCTTACCATTCTTCTTTGGCACAATAACCAATTTTGAAACCCACTGGTTATCACAAATTGGATAAATGAAGTTTACATTTAGCAATTTTTGCAATTCTTCTTTTCACAATTTCCTCAAATTAGGATTCATCCTTCTTTGAGGTTGTCTTAATATAATATATATATATATATATATATATATATATATATAATATATATATATGTATATGTATATGTTATATGTATATGTATATGTATAGATATAGATATATATGTATATGTATATGTATATGTATATATGTATATATATATATATAATATATATATATATATATATATAATATATATATATATATATATATATATATATATACATATCATATACATATATATATATATAGGAGGAATTCGTAGATGTATGGGCAAATTATATAGATTCCCTGAAATAATTTCACATCAAAATCGGAGATAGGGACGACACACTAAGTTAAGTACATTCTACTCTCGACGTATACACTCCAAAAGTAGGATATGCCTTTCAGATTGCAGTCATGAAAAGAATAAATCTTGAGTGGTGGTATAGGAAAATCTGGAAACTAAGTTATGCAACCAAGTCAAGACTCCTCCTCTAATGCCTTATCAAGAATAAAGTCATCACCTGTGACAATCTATAGAAAAGATGCAAAGAAGGTCCTAATTGGTGCATATTATGTAAGGAAGCTAAAGAATTTGTTTCTCATTTATTCCTTTAATGTCCATTCTCTTTGGGCATTTGTTCAAAAACAAAATCACTTCTTGAATGAAATTCATATTGGAGAGGGGAATCTTTCATTGAAGCCTAGAAGTCTTGGTGGGATGCCTCAAGAAACGAGGATCATAGAAATATTCCATGCATCATATGTTGGGGGGTGTGACTAGCCCGCAATAAAGCTATCTTCAAAGACTCCTCCTCTTCCCTGATATTATAGCAACTTGGATGAATGCAATCTGTGCTCTTTTTCCTTCAAAGCAAATTACTCGAGTTCCTCAGTCTATTATAGAAGAAGTTATAGACCGCTAGATTCCATGATCCTACTTCGATGGTGCAATCACAAACAATGAATGTTGTGGGGGTGTTCTTGTCCTCTATCTCAATGAACAACACTTTTTCAAATCAAGGATTGGATTGGGTAGAGGTTCTAACTATTATGTGGAGCTCCTCTCACTTAAACTTCTTCTTTGGTGGGCTCTTGAGAAAAATTAACAAATGTTACAAGACTTTGGGGATTCTTTAAACATGATCAATTGGTTCAACTGTACTCAAAAATGTCACAATCATACACTACTAACTATTTTGGAGGAGATTTTACATTTAAAACATGAATTTGAATCTATTACATGCTACCATATATACAGGGAACAAAACCATGGGGCGGATGCATTATATAAGGAGGGCGTTAGGCAACCTCTGGGCTATTGGCTGATTACAAAGTCCCTAAATGGCACAGTACAAGATTATATGCATCCATCTTTCATTGCAAGATAAGGACATGATATAGTTTAACTTTTTTTTGCAGAATACAAGTCTACAGATATCATCTTTGTGGACAATTAGTTGTTTATTTCAGGGACAGATTATATTGTTTTTTCTTTGTATATCTACAGCTACAGGCACCCTACGCAAGGATATATTATTTTTTGATATGTATTTACTAGACATAAATAAACTGATATGATGCTATGAATTTTTTACCTAGTGGCCTTATTAGCTATGAGCGTCGTCACACAGAAATATTATGATGATCTCATGTTTTATTGGACATTCTCAAAATTCACATGATGCATCCACAGAATGTAACTTTTTTACTCATAATAAAAAGTTACAATTTTTTCTTTGGAGAATATATATATATATATTATATATATATATATATATATATATATATATATATATATATATATATATATATTATGTTGTATGTGTGTGCGTGTGTGTGTGTGTGTGTGCGTGCCCACGTGCTTGCAAGTATTAGGATTAATTCCTCTCATATGATTTGTGTATTCTCATTCTAAAATAGAGGAATGTTTATGCAATATTTTTATTAATTGGCCTCGTTGGAATTTTTCCAAGTTAATATTAATGTTTAAATTTTTACCTAGACTAATTTCTATAGGAGTACTGCCACATTTATCCATATAATTTAATGATATCATAGAATGATGTGATGAAAAATCCTATCTTTTACAAATTTCTTGAAATCGTTTTCTAAAATATTCACATGATAACTTTATTTTTCAAGATATTGAAAAAATCATAATTATTTATACCATGTATTATCTTATTTTCTTCATCATCTTGTTTAAAAGGCATTGCTTATGAAATTATTGGAATAGGTTGTGTATCTTCATATTCTTCTTCATCAACATCAATCCATTCCTCATTTTCAAATTCAGTAATTGCTTTAGTTGGAGGATACAATGTAAACTTCATTTTTGAATTGTCAATAGAGATTGTCATATCACCAAATCTACAACTAATAAATGCATTCATTGTGGCTAACCAAGGCCTACCTAATATTAATTGATGACCACCCAAATTGGTTTTTGGTGTAAGTACCATAAAATCAACTAGATATTCCCAAGAAACTAGAGATACAAGTATATCTTCTAGTACACCTTCTAGTTTTATGGTAGATTTATCTGCTAATTGTAACACAATTGGTGTATATCAAAGATTGTTTAATTGTAGTGCATACATAATACTTTTAGTATTGCATTTATTGCTACCCCTAGATTAATTAATCTATTAGGGATTGCAATATTATTAATATGAATCTTCACAATAGGACTTCCTTGATCTAGATATTTTTCTATGTAAGTATTTCCCGTCATGAATTATACTAGCTTTCAAAAAATTTGAACTTTTGGAAGCTCTTTTATTTTTCTTCCTAGCTTTTCAATACATAATCTATTTATTCTTTTTGCATATATAGGAACATATCTTATTGCTTTCAATAAAGGAATTTTAATGCAAATATTTCATAGCTCATCTAACACATCATAATCTGACAAAATCAATTGTTTTTCTACATATTTATCTATTTTTAATCCCTTCAGGAAAAAAAAAAAAAAAAAACAAAAAAAACAAAAAAACAAACAAACAAACAAACAAACAAAACAAAACAAAACAAAACAAAAAACAAAACAAAACAAAACAAAACAAAAAACAAAACAAAACAAAACAAAACAAAACAAAAAACAAAACAAAACAAAACAAACAAACAAAACAAACAAACAAAAACAAAACAAAACAAAAACAAAACAAAACAAACAAACAAAAACAAAACAAACAAAAAAGATTTTGTGAAGATATAGAAGGTTGTTTTGCAAGAGGAATAGGGAGAGTTTATCTTATTTATGTGTCATCTATTTTATCAGGAAATTCTTCGTGTTCTTCTTCTTTAATGATAACAAGGGAATATTTTTGTAATACATAAAAAAGAGGATTTTGTGAAGATATAGAAGGTTGTTCTGCTAGATGAATAGGGAGAGATTGTCTTATTTCGGTGTCATCTATTTTATCAAGAAATTATTCTTGTTCTTGTTCTTTAATGACAACAAGGAAATTTTTTTGTAATACTCTTCCTATTCAAAGATGAATAGATCAAGAGGAGAAGTTGTGTGTGTTTGGCATTTTTTTACCTTAGTACTATAATTGGGCTAAGTTACTTTATTATTTGGGTTTGGAAGTGGTTGTGATGGTAATTGATTGTGTCTTTGAGGTGGTTATGTAGGGGATAATTGGAGAGGTTAACTAGAAGTCAATTGTGGGTGTGGACGAGGTTGTGGTGGAGGTGGATGGTATGGTTGTTGAGATTGATATTGGGGATATTAAGGATATGATGGATAATACTTTGGATTATTTCCTTTGTATGATCCTCACCAAACTTGTTTCCAATATTGATTTTTAGGATGGGGTGGCCAAGGTTGTCAAGGTAATGTTGTATTCCAATTGCTTTTGGGTTGTTGTGGATAAGCTTGAAATTGTTTGGCAGGGTCTGCATCATACCCGGTTGTCTAGGTTGCCAAGCTCTTCTTGGAGACACAAAGAAGAGTTATTATGAGACTTCATTTAATCCATTATCCTCTTGGTAATGATGGAAAAATATTTGTAACATGTATTTCTTGAACAAATAAACATATTTCAATTCTATATTATGGAAATTCTCTCAAGGGATGTTTCTTTCTACACCTAGGACAAAATATAGACAATACAACATTCTCTACTTTTTCTTATTTTGCATTCATAGCATATTTATTTGTTCACTCATATTTCCAAGAATGTCTATCTTAAAATCTGCTATCAAATTACCAAGTTAAGCTCTACTTACCAAACCAAATGTTGATTTACTTACTCTTGCCATGGTTGGATCCCAAGGACTTCTACCATACTTTTGCCTTCCTTGTGATATATGCTTACTTAATTCACAAATTTCCTCAAATTAAAGTTGGGATACATCCCCTTTACCCATTAGATTTAGGAGATCAATTCATTCATCCCTAATTGCTCGAAGTAAAAGCGTTTTTAAAGTATATAATCCTAGTTTATGTAATTTTTCCCTTTTAACATTATAAACAACTATTTGTACAAAATCCTTAAGATTTTCATCCTCTTTTTGGCTCATTCCAAACTTTTCATCTTTAAGATCATGTTGTATACAATAATCTTATGTTTTTTGAAAAAGAGTTGTCTCATTGCATCCCATAATCTTAAATAATTTGTTCTTAATCACATAAACCATTTTAGAGCTCCATATTTTAATCTAGCAGGAAACAACTTTAATTTTTGATCATGTTGTAAGTAATCATAACTTCTGCAAAGTACTTCAAACTCAAAAACAAAAGTTTATAGGTCTTTTGTTTTGATACCATGAAAATTTGGAAGTACATATGGATAAATATTCTTCATATTGACATTTGTATCAATGACTTGGATAGGGAATCCATATGGATATTCTTCACTGTCATCATCTCCATCTTTTTTTCTTCCTCTACCTACTCTGAAACCTCTTCCAACTCTAGGAGGTAGTCTTCTTCCTCCTCTATCACCTCCAAGTGGTTTCTTTCACCTCCTCCTCCTCTAATATTCTTTCATGTGCATCGGGAGGAGGGAATACTTATCCTTCTTCTTTTACCATTGATTCTTCAGAATTGAGATAATACGGTTCTTTTATTGGACTCCCTTCTTTTGGTTCTTCAACTACCAGCCTTCCAACGAATATTCCTTCCTCTTCTTCTTCTTCTTCAGTAGATATCTCAAGTTCTTATGCAACAGTTGTTCTACTATTGAACGAGAAAGAAAGATAATTGCCTCAGTTGAAGATATCGGTTCATCTACTACTACTTTTTTTGAAGTTGGTTCCTCTCTAGTTCTGTTTTCAAATATTTGTACTTCAAGATGCCTTATTCTACCTACAAAATTAGGAATCTGTGAAGTGGATGGTGATGTGGTGATTATTGCACCAAGTGATCTAGTGGGGGTGGTAGTTGATTCTAGTATTGAATTTATTTCTCCAATAATTTACCTCTATCTTTCTCTAAACATGTATTCTAAAATGAATGTAGTTAACTTTTGCAAATAAAATGAATATAGCTAAGAATGAAATGCAATTCAACAACTAAGGTTAGGAGGAACCTCACAATGTGATGTGTAGGATCTTACATCTCGTCTTACCCTTCTCCTTCCATGAGTTGCATAATTTAAGGAAACCTAAATTAAAATCTAAATCATATGTACATTGGATGTTGCATTAACTAAGACTTTGACTTTGCCACCATGATGACATAGTCACATAATCGGTGCACCAAGTTGGTAAATCACCATCCTAGTAGCTTTTTCCATCAATCCTTACGTCTAGTTTGGCTGAGCTTATCTTAGAGATGTGTCGACCAATGAATCTACTACATGTCGACAAAGGAATTAGATAATTTGTTAATTTATGAAGTGATCACATATTAGCCTATTTTTATAAATAAAAAGTATAAAATATATAGAATAATGGACATGTTATCTTGAATATCCTTCGTGTAATCCTTTTGTGGTGATATGTTATTGCAGTGGTAGTGGTTGCAGGTTGTGGCAATGATCGTGAACTATGCAGTGGCAAAGATTACAAGTTGCAGATTCTGAGATTACTTATGATTTAGTGATATATGATGACAATGGATCTAGTTTGAAAATGATATGAAATAGAAGTACAAAGAGTTGAAGAAGGGGGTTGGAGCCTCAATTAGGTTGTAGCCTCAACCGAATTTTAGCCTACAGTGAGAAGATGTTTACATTATTTAGAAGTTGGTGCCTCGATCAGGTTGTAGCCTACTACAAGTGGAAACTTGCATATCTTGGGGGTAGTTGCATCCAGCAAGTCGTAGCTTGCAAATTTATGTAATGGATTGAGGATAACAATAAGAATATTTGTGTTTTTCTCCCATATGGGTTTCCGCGTAAAAGGTTGTGTCTCTTTGTGATGTGATAGCTTCTTGATATATGATGATAATTTCATGATGCATTGTTATGATTAATGATATAATGCTTATGATTTATTGCTTTTTATTATAAAATGTTGTGAAATGATAATAGAATTTACCTCACACTAATTCACCCCCCCCCCACCCACTCTCTCATTGTAACCTGTGGGGGAAAAAGTGGTTTTAGAGCAGGTTACCTTCAAAATAGTTAACTACTTGAAGGTTAAATTCAAGGGAAAATGGCCATGACTAGAGAAGTGGGTAAGCCCCCTATGTTTGATGGGAAAAATTATGAATTTTGGAAAATAATGATGGAGACATATCCCATCACCTTAGGTGCATAATTTTTGGCAATTGTGGATACCAAATACAAAGTCCCTAATGTTATCCCACTAGATGCAATAGAGAAAGTAGTCTACACATATAATGCACAAGCTAAGTATGATATCTTAAGTGGCATGGAAAAATCATAATTTGTCAAGGTAATGTGGCGCAAGTCATCTTATTGGGTATGGTACAAGCAACTATTATGAAGGGGATTTGAAATTTAAAGAAGTTGGGTTGCAAGCTCTTAGGGGCCAATTTGAAAGTTTTAAGATAGAAGGATATGACGTTGCTTCATATTTTCTTCAATTGGACAGTATAGTCAACTTCATTGCAGGTCCCAGTGAAGAAGTCACAGATAGCTATGTTGTTAGAAAGGTACTGAGACCACTTCCATCAAGATTCAATCCCAAAGTATCATCTCCTGAGGAACTATCAAAAGTAGATGAAATGTTTGTGGATAAACTTCATGTAACTCTCTCTGCATATGAGTTAAAAATCAAGGAAGATAAACCCAGATTTCAAGGCAAAAAAAAGAAGACAAAAAACAAAAGGATCAAGAATATTCTAACTCTGATGAAGAAGAAGCCAAGTTTGTTCGAAATTTGAAAAGAAGAACCAACAAGTTCAAAGGTAAGATTCCTTTCAAATGTTTTGAATGTGGAAGGATAGATCATTATGCATCTAAAATTTCCTTATGATAAGATGAATGATAGTGATGATGAGTCAAGATTTAAATCTAAGCATAAAAGGCAAAATCAAAACAGTCGAAAAAAGAATTTTTATTAAAAAGAACAAAGTGACAGTGAAAGCAGTGAAAGTGTGACCAATGAAGAAAGGGGTGAAATATTATTCATTGTTGAAGTAGAATAACCTGAAGTAAAAGTTGATTATGATGGATAACTTAAAAGTGCATTGAAGGAAATAAGAATTATTATAAAGAAGGAAGGTCAGTTGATGCAACAACTCCAAGAAAAAATCCTAAACAGACACCATTCTTGCTCTTAAAGTCAAATTAGAGGAAGCAAAAAGAGTAAAGGAGTTTCTATCTGAACAACTAAATGAGAAGGAGCAAATATGTGAAAGTCTGAAAGGGGAAGTGATCCTCTTGAGATAATAATTGGAGCAGCTCAATTCAGAATTAAACAAAGGGTTTGAAACCCTACATCACACACTCAACATGTAGAGGTACCTACTTATTAAGGCAAGTCTTGGCTATCAAGAAAATTGTGAGGCATCCAAAAACAATGTCCCTCCAAGCTCCTCAAATGAAGATCACTCCAAGAAGCTTGATCAAACATTGATAGCATCCAACAACAATTCTCTTGAAGATACAAAGCAAAATGTCCATTAGGCCAAGCATGTTCATTTCAATGACACTCGTGGAAATTCTAGGAAGGGGCAAAATACAAATGAAGAGAAAGGATCCACAAGCAGAAATAGTGCAGGGATTAAAAAGTAGTCGATGAATATGGATCTTCACAAAGCATTCATAAGCAATAATGAAGCATATATTGAAGATGAAAAAAAAAAATTGTAGCTCTTCACAATACATTCATAAGCGACACTTGAGCAAGTGTTGATCAACAAGGTGTTGACGAGGTTGGATGTCGCCAACATGTAAGGGGATATCCCCAATGTGATGTCCCAATTAGACCTCAAACTATTTTGTGTAGGAGCCATCCAGGCATATAGTCAGACCATCATTGGAAAGGTTTCAAAGGTATGCCTTAGTTACACACACAGAGGAGATCACAACACCTCTTTGGGAAGCAAGTTTGTAAGCTTAGTGAGACACTCGATGTAAGGTGCACGGGGGAACTTCCACGACAGGTACAGGGAAACGATTCTCCAATTAGAAAAGTTATAATAATATCCTAAAAGGAGACCTGGGAAGGAAGAGAAAGACTCATTGATTACCTACATATTAGTCCACATAATAAACAACAATCATGAAAACATAACAACACTTATTCAATAATAACCATAGCTAAGAAATAAATTAGTTCATTAACTTATTGTGTAATTAAAACAACATATACCATAAATATAACAAGAATAGTCCTACTATACCTACGATACATGTATGAAGAAGTGTCAGCTCATAGAGCTTCTGATTAAGAATGAAAGATCCCAAGTACACTATTACATAGATGAAACACTATATCTAGTAGTGGAACATGAAGCCACAACTTGCTTCTCCAAATAATGATCTATCTCTTATGCACTACAAGAGAATACAAGGCATGACTCTAAGAATCCAAGCCCTTAGCTTGAGTTATGAGGAGTTATTTATAACAAATAACAATGACCTTTGAGCTTCCTCGTGACTCTTAAACCCCTATGAATTTTCATATTCTATTCATGACTTATTGCATTCCATGTGTGTATATTCACATACCACATGTGTCTCTTGGACTTTATTACATATCATTTGTTACAAAAGACAAATTACATGTGAGATGGTGGCTATATAAGACAAAATTGATAATGGTAGAAATTCTCATCAAACTGATAAATCACTTGCTTCCTCATGAAACTCATTTGTAATGTATGTGTGCCATGCTCTGACCTTCATTGAAATGGCTTTGACCCGAACTGGGAAGTCCCCTACATACTGCATCTTCACCTCCAGTGCCTCCGGTAATATAGAATTGGAGCTTGATTGTACATTATTCCATAGACATGAAAGTTTCATATGAGCTTTGACTGGTGCGATGGTGTACTGTAGAATAATGTATCTGGTGACCTCCAAGCCTTCATGTTTTATTGCTTACTTGATTTGTTCAATGTATTTCCTAATCTCTTGGAATATGATTTCTCTGCCTTTGATTGCTTCAAGTGCTCCTATTGCAGATATCCCATTTTTCTCTATTAGATACTCGAAACCATTATGTAGTCAATTAGAGGAAACAATAGTACTAATCAATTGTTCTCCAAGACGCACATAGTTCTGATGGTGGATTCTCAACTAAACTCTATATATCTCTCTGGAAATCTTGTCTATATTTTACAAATATTGTGGAGCATCTAGATACTTGGCAACCCACTATTGAAGATGGTCAACTGCTCTATTTTCTACTTTCAAGAGTTTTACCACTTCTTGTGCTTTCTTCTAAATGCCAACAAGAGGAGCCACAACATTTGTATAAGTATCATCTCATCATATAATCGTTCCATGGTGTCCTCCATTGGCCCAAATTCCCCTTGCATGCATTTTGCAGTGTTGAAACGCTGTGAAGATAACCATTGATTTTCCGTCACAAGATGTTCCACCTATTACTTCATTGTAGCAAGTTCTTTCTTCAATCTCACATTTTCACTCAATAGATATTTTGAGTTGTCTTGCGATGTTGTGGAAAAAGCGACATTTTCCACCATGATTTCCCTAGGATTCATTATGGTGTTGGTAGTTATCACCTTTTCTGTAGAAACTGCGACTGGATTATGAGAATCCTTCAAGAAGTATTTATGCCTTTGATACGTGATCCTCTTCGTAAGTTGATCAAATGTGACACTGCATACATCCATGACTTTGTCTGTCGGTGGAGGTGTGAACCACATCTCTCTAAATGGAAAATGACCACCTATGAGAGGAGATTCCTCTGGAGAACCTGGCTGATCATCCATGGGATGGTATCCTCTTCCTCCAACTCTTCTTCTCCTATCTACTGAGTCAAGTGTTCTTCTTCTAGTCTTTATGTTGTTTCTTCCTCCTGGGACTGCCTTTGTTGTTCCTCTTCTATTCGTCTCCTTTCTTCTTATTATTATTATTTCTTCTCAAGTAACTTGTCATGCTTCCTCTTCCCCTTCTCTCCTCTTGTGCTCTACTTGAATATCTCTCATGTTCAAATTATCATCTTTCCATTTCTTATTTCTCTCATATGTCAAATCATACCTTATCCTCTTCTTAGAACTCCTTTCCTTGCTTGAGGGGTTATTTTTTCTTCCTCGTGGACATGCATATCTTGAGCAAGTGGATCTTGGGGTGAACTAGTCTTCGTTATTGGATGTGTCTTTCTAACTACATTATACTAGTTCTTCACCTTATCATATTCTATTGTGGAAAATGATGAGTACCTTGTATTGAAACCGATCCTTTCATAATGTTGCCTAAAAACTCTCCTGGGATCATATACATGAAATTCTTTAGTGGAAAAGTGTGAGAGATACATCTATTATACTTATGGCACTACCGCCTTGTGGCTCTTCAAATCATATAGTTTGATCCTCAAAGGGAAGGTAGGCTAAGGGGCTTTCTTCCTACTATGAATAATTCCTGACATTCTCTTGTCCAAATGATTTGATACTTCCTACATGACCACATTATTGGTCACATATCGCAACATGAGATGAGAGGATATATGAAAACCAAAACATATTATGTATGTACCCTCAAGCGTTGCAAACCAATCTATGATATACCGTAGTGTCTCCTTCACCTGATCGGCCATGCAAGGAGGATCGATCTTGAATGTCGTGTTGAAGATGACTACAAAGAAGTGTTCAGCCAATATGTCATATGCACCTCCAAAACCCTACAATGGAAGTAAATTGGAAACTTTTCCTAACAGGTCCAGTTCCAGTACATTCCTAGGAATGCATATTGTGCACAAATTCCATCTACAAGAAATGCAGACATGTAGAATTATGGTGCCTGGTTTTCCCTTAAAGATGATTTCTCTTGCCCCACGTGACGTTGCAACTCAAATGAAAATATATCTTCCCCATTGAAAGATTTACTCCGACTAACCACCATATTGAGCATGTATATCTAATTCTTCTGAAACACCTCAGCATTCTTATTCCCATGCAACCAACAACACATGGCAATTAGATATTGATAAACATCTCTGACAATATTGGTCGGATAAACTACAGATGGGTGGTGGAGAAACTTGGCAAGATCTCGACACTAATATTTGATAATGTCACTTATGTCAAGGTTAGCCCCTCTGATGTGGAATTCATCGTTTGAGTATTCCATAAGCCTAAGAATCTTGGAGTATGTTTGCATGTCTTATCCATAATAAGTGGTGAGATTACTTCCACTCACACTATGAAGCATAAGATGAGATTCATCCATCTGTGTAATGATCCTCTCAATCACTTTTTCACGGGGGATGACTAAGAATCTTCCTCAAACACCTCATCATTCTTACGCCGATGCAACTGATAGCACATGGCATTCAGATACTGATAAACATCTCTTAGAATCTTGGTCGGATAAACTACAGATGGGCGGTGGAAAAACTTGGCAAGCTCTCAACACTAATATTTGATAATGTCACTTATGTCGAGGTCAGCCCCTATGATGTAGAAGTCATCATTTGGATATTTTGTGAGCCTAAGCATCTTGTAGTATGCCTGTATGTATTCTCCATAATAAGTGGCGAGATGACTTCCACTCACACTATGAAGCATAAGATTAGAGTCATCCATATGTATAATAATCCTCTTCATCACTTTCGCATATGGGATGACTGAGAATCTGCCTCAAGCACCTCAGCATTCTTACACCCATGCAACCGATAGCACATGGCAATAAGATACCGATAAACATCTCTAAGAATCTTCATTGAATAAACTACAGATGGGCAGTGGTGAAACTTGGCAAGCTCTCAACACTAATATTTGATCATTTCACTTATGTCGAAGTTGCCCCTCTGATGTAGAAGTCATCATTTTCATATTTCATGAGCCTAAGCATCTTGTAGTATGTTTGCATGTCTTCTGCATAATAAGTCGCGAGATGAGTTCCACTCACACTACGAAGCATAAGATGAGAGTCATCCATATGTGTACTTATCCTCTCAATCAATTTTGCACAGGGGATGACCGAGAATCTGCATGCAATCCTATGCATCCTAGACTGCTTGATATTGATGTACGCTTCCAAGTCTTCCAAGTTCTAGGGAAAACTTTTATGCATGAATTTGTCTTTTATACCGCTCCATGTGACCTTGGTAGACTTATCAATGAAGCATTGTGTGTCAGCATATATGGGAATGATTGGCTTGGTAAATTCAATTGCTTCCTTAATGCTTGCTTTTGATACTTCTTTAGAGGCCACTTTACAGGGAGGTATGGCTCCAACAGATGATGAATGAATGACAATACTTGTAGCTCAAACACTTGTTTGTAGCAGCACACTCATGATGACAAGATTAGCTCTACGAAACTAACAATGTTGTTATATCTTAGCAAATTATATTCAAAGAGATATTAAATTTACTGAGAATGTTAATCTATTAACGACAACACAAAATCACTTGTATGCATAAAAAAATAGGTATGAAAACAAGGAGGGTGCACTTCTAAAGCATGAAATAAGGTCAAGGGTCATTCAGGGCTTTGCGGTGCGCTTATGGTGCAATCAAGAGAAAGGAAATCTCAAGATCACACTAGCACACTCTGAAGAGACAAAGGAAAAAAATTTGGATGGTCATTATAGTAGAGACAACACAAGGGAACATGGCTCCTCCAAAAGGTAACGTCAGAAGGTTGAGAACTTCTTCTATATCCAAGTATCAAAATAAATTCTTTGGTTATTTTTTCTCATGCACAAAGTTTGGGTACAAAGCACGAGATTGAAAAACGTGTGATATGGTTAGGTAAGAGCATATGATCGAGTACCTAGATGGAGACAGGTGGACCAAATCAAAAGAATGACCAGACCATTTATGCAAATATTAAAACCAAATGTTGAATGTCAATATGTCACAATGAAGGTCATATAGCACGAGATTGCAAACTAAACTCAATCGTACAACAAAGAAGGACTTCCTATCAATGTTACTAGATGGAGAAGAGGTCAAAGAGGACCTTGATGTAATAGCCCCTAGTTTATTTTCCATGTAAATAAAATAAGACCAAGGTCATGGGACACGTATTCCAAGTTGACTGTTAGGAAAAACTTGGTGATGGGTATCACTTGTGATTAATTAATGGATATGGGAATTGGAAAAGGCAAAGTGGCAATAATTGTCATTTATTTATGAAATAAAGGAAGTAGGAGAAAAGGAAGGTGAAGAGACATAAATTTGTGTGCTAAGGAAATTAGAGGAAAAATGGAGGAAAATGAAGAAAATAGAGGCCCCAATGATAAAAAGGCTTATGAGGATCATTTCACAGCTTTTATTAGTTCAGTTTTGGACCTTTGATTTCATTCTCTCATGCTCTTGCACACTTAGAGAAATCTTGGAACATTCTTGGAGCACTTCAGCAATCACTTGGAATGGAGAAATAAGGCAAAGGAAAGCAGGAAAGCACAAGGGAACAATTGGATCAACAACTACAACTGGATTGCTTTGCAGGTAACATAATGTATTTGTTGATTTATTGATGCATGGTATATGCATATGACTTTTTGGTTATGTGTTGTCATTGGCATGGAGATTTTCCTATATCAACAGTGGTTTTAGCTTGGCCTTGCCATTTCCTGGATAGCCATGGTGTTGTGGGCTTTTCCACTTGATTGCTTTTCTGATTTTTCTCATGTTCCTTATGGTTGTGGGTTGGAAAAAACGATCTGGAAGTGATTAGGTGCTCAAAAATCAAAGTGTCATAATTTTTTTTAAATTAGCTTTAGATTGAAGAGCTCGTCATTTTGATTCCAACGGTGTGAATGACACTCAAATCTGAGCTCGTGTGCAGAAGTTAGAGCAAGTCAAATTTTAGATTTGACTTTCTTACATGGCAGGATTGGATGATGTGGCAAGATCCTTCAGCGAATGGGGAGGTGCCAAGTGGAAGGCCTCCATTAGCCCTCGCATATCGCAAATTACAAGTCAAAGGTAGATCATGTTAAATAATCGTCCCTCAAGCAGGGAAGGGTTGCTTCGAAAAATGTGGGCGGGAAGGCATTTAGAAATAGGTAGGAGGTGCGATGTGATGGATCACAATCACAGATTGGTAAAGGGAAGGCAATTATAGTAATCAACCCCCAACATACCTAAGTTGTGATGCAATGGATCCCAGATCGCAATCGTACACAAGTCCCACATTATGATTACCGTTGATAGTAGGCTAAATTGTGACTAAGCGATAAGTTCCAGATGCGATGCGACTTTAGATACCAGTTTATAATTACATTGAGTCTACCACATCATTAACACAATATCACCTATGTCATACACAAAACTTAAGCTCGCCGATTGCGATTTGTGATAAGACTCGGTCAAAAGATTATGGCCTACCACGCAGCAAAATTTATGCCCAGTTAGCTAATTTTGGGGCTAATTTGTAGGATCATGCCAAAAATGGGACAATTTGTGGAGTCAATATTGGGAGAACTAGGAGAAGTCATAACTTCTTCAGTTTTCCACCAAATTGGTTGCAGAAAGAGGCTAGATAACCATTTTTTAGTATTCTGGACTGATTGGAGCAGGTTTCAGAAGCATTTGAGCATTGTAAACATAGATTTTTACACTTTTGTGCATAATAGTGAGACCCAAGCCATTAGAAGATGGACTAAGGAGACGTAGCCCAGGAGGGATGAACTCCTTTATCATTTGCTTGTTGTAATGTGTTTTTGATGATGTTTTGTACATGTTTGTATTGTTTTTTAGTTTCTGGTTTAAGTTAAATTGCTCATAAAATTAACATACAAACACTTCATTTTGCTTGCAAGAATTGATGAATCCTTAAGCACAATGAAAGCCTTTTGTTTATAATCTAAGGAATATCTTAGCACTGCAAACTAATATTCTAAATCATATCAATTTTGTATCAAAGCACTAGGTTTTTCTTTGTGAAACAAGGATTTAATTGTTTGCAAGTTTATGTCATACTTACAAGGCTAAAACTCAAAAGAGTGAAGGAAAGCCAGTTGGAAGCCCTAAATTTGGGTCAAGGGGAAGAATAGAAAGGTTGCCACAACCTCAAACACTAGTTCAGCCTCAAGTTGTAGTTGAGACTCCATAGATCATGTCTCATGAAGGAGAACCTACAAACATGACAGAAGATGAGAAGACCTTCAGAAAGGCTTTCTTTGATATGACAGAGATGGTGAAGGTCCTCTATGAAGATAGGAATAGCAGGTTGCAAGGAGAAAGTTCCAAACCTCCCAACAGAGAAGGCCCTTCAGGAGGAGGTAATAGGAATGGAGGCAAACCTCCACCCTCTCCACCATATTCTTCATCTTCTTCTTCACAAGCATCTTCACACTCTTCCACTATTACAACCCTTACTCATACTCATCATCATTCTTCAAAAGGAACTCGTAAATCACCTTTTCTAAAACTTGACATTAAATTCGAGTTGCTCATGTATAATGGTGAAGTGAATGTAGAGAAGCTTGATAATTGGATTTGTTAGTTGGAGGTCTATTGTAGGATTCAAAAACTTAAAGAGTATGACATAAAGATTCAGTTAGCTTCCTTGAGAATGGAGGGTGTAGCACTAGTATGGTGGGAATCAAAGTCCCAAGAGGAGATTAAAAAACACGGTAAGATCTATATTTCTTGGAATGATGTCGTTGCTGCAATCAAAAGACAATTCTACCCTTTAGATTATCTTCAGATAGCCATCATGAATTGGCAAAACTTTAGATAGCTTAAAGGTCAAAATTTGCAATATTACACCTAAGAATTCAGAAAAAGGTCTCTGATGTTAGGTGTAGATTTACAACCACAGGACACTTTGTTGACATACATAGGGGATTTACACGATTACCTTAGGCATACTATCTTAATGTTTAATCCCATTAATCTATATGATGTGTGTTTGCAAGCCACTCATCTTGAGGCAAGAGGAAAAAACACATCAAAAGAAGGTAGTAAAAATCCATTTAAGGGTACAGGAAAAGAAAAGGATTTCAAAGGGAAGGAAAAGAAAAATGCGTCTATCAAAAAAGGAGATAAAATTACATGCAAACATTGTTCCAGAGAGGGTCATGATGAAGTTCATTGTTGGAAGCTTCATCCTGAAATGAAACCAAAAGGAAACAACAACAAGAGAAAACAGAAGACCACTGCAACCACTCAACAGGATTTGGGATCCGATTCGGGAGATGAAACTAAAATCAAAGCCATTGGGTTTCAAGGAAAGGAATCTATTGCCAACACTAGTTCTTCAAACTCACATAATGAAGCTCCAAATGAAAAGAGGAGAATAGAATTGTTTCACATAAGGGTGATATCGAAACATAACAAGATTGATATGTTGTTTGACAGTGGCCCTCAAGCTAATCTTATCTCTGAAAACATTGTCAAGAGTTTAAATATGCAAATTGTTCCACATCATAACTTGTATCCACTTGGATGGGTATGTGAGAATGTGCAATTGCAGGTTACGAGAAAGTGTACACTAAAATTTTTAATCACTGCAAAATTCATAGATGAAGTGGAGCTTTACGTTGTGTCGTTAGATATCTATGGCATCGTTTTGGGTAGCCCATACCTTTATGACAGAAAATATATCTTCCATCGACATGAAAACAAATATCACATATTCAAAAATGGAGTAGAATATATTGCGAGAGCTCACAACAACAAAAAACAAATATTTTGCTTGTTAATGCCAGGCAGATGAAACGACTGGTGAATTCGAGCAAGAATTTTATGCTTCTCATGACCAAGAATGATATTGATTATGAAGCGTTTTATGGTTTTAATGCAAACCTGAAAATTGATTTGGTTGATGTTGCTAACCAAGCTTATGGAATGTTTCAAGAATCAAAGGGATTACTTCCCAACAGGGGAATCCAACCTAAGTTACAGTTGCAGCAAAAGTGTCTTCCTCCTAAAATTGGCATGTACAGGATGTCAATGGTGGCAAATGCAAAAAATAAGACGCAAATCTAGGGATTGTTGAATAAAAGGATCATTCGGCCTACTCCTTTACTGTGTGGTGCACCTCTTGTTTTGGCGCCCAAGAAAAATGGTAAGAATTTCCTTGAATGGCATTCAAGAAATGGTTTTTATCAAAGTAGAGTTTTTGAAGGAGATATATGGAAGACGACATTCAAAACTAGGCAAGGTTTGTTTGAATGGCTTGTTATGTTTTTCGGTCTTTGCTATGCTCCTACTACTTTTACGCATATGAAAAAGATGTGTTGAAGCCATATCTAGATAGGATAGTCTATTTGGATGACATTTTCGTTTTCAAAAAACTTCATTATGAACATGTCATGTGTGAGAAAAAATTACTTGATGTCGTATGTCAAGAATATTTGTTTCTAAAGATGTCAAATTATATATTGGATAAAACTTCTTTGGTGTACTTGAGTCATGAAATTGTTTCTTCCAAGCGTGTTCAGGTTCCCAAAGGCTTTTTGGCAGTTTGCACGGGACATGGAGAAGGTGAGTTGAAGTTATACCTCTCCAAGATTGATGTCCTAACAGTCTATGATGGTATTGAATCCATTCCTGCAAACACATGTGAAGGAATCATACATCCCTGTGAAGTCGTAGATGCCTTTGCTCTACTCGTAATTTATGCAAGCAAGCTCAAGATAGTCATTTGGATAAGAGTTTTTTTGGGAGCAGCCCAATGTTGGAGGATAAATTTTGTTAATTTTTCTTCTATTGTAGTTCATCTGCATTCGTTGACAGTTGTGAAAAAGGTCTTCCAGTGAGGAGGCAAACAACAAGAGGCATTTGATACTTTAAAACAAAAGATGAGTACAGCTCCAGCACTTGCTTTTCCAAACTTGAGATAGTCATTTAATTTTTAGGTTGTTGTATGTGAATATACCATGGGTGCAGTATTTTTGCAATGTGGTAAGCCCATTTCTTTTCATTTGGGAATTTTCAATGATAAAGTGTTTAGGTTACAATGACAAAGGCACTTCCATTGGATGGGTTTTCTTATACTCCACTCAGTCAAAAGGTATAAGAAAGGTATAAGCGACAAGTTTTTTGATGTACTTTCTAGGCCTATAGTTTGTATAACTACTTTCCTCTAGCATCATTTTGTTTTAGATGAAAGTTATGTTAAGAAGAATACATACTTTCAAGATGTATATTCAAGCTTGAGTCAAAGGAATCAAGTGGAGGAATTTGTTTACCATTTGCATCATAATGTATTGTATCATTTTGGTAAGAAGGATGTTGCTACTAATAGTAACATGGAAAAGACCAAATATTTCATTGAATGCCTCCAAATGGCACATCAAACAATGCAAGAACAACTTGAAAAGGTTAAAGGTAAGTACACAAAAAGGCACGACAAGAATCGTGGAGATCACAAGTTCCAATTCAGTAATCAATGGATCGAGATTGGAACAGTGAGGGAACTTTACCCTCACCTTCTGGTCAATTGAATGTGATCCTTTTGGAATCCAAAAGGCTTCCAGTGGGAGGAGTGATTAGGTGCTCAAAATTATGCTCAAAAATAAAAGTGTCAGAATTTTGTTAAACTTAGCTTCAGATCGAATAGCTTGTCATTATGATTCCAATGGTGCAAACGGAACTCAAATCCGAGCTCGTATGCAAAAGTTCAAGCAAGTCAAAGTTCAGATTTGACTTGCTTACATGGCAGGATTGGATGATGTGGCAAGGTCCTTCAGTGAATGGCAAGGTGCCAAGTGGTAGGCCGCCATTGGCCCCCGCATATCATAAATCATAGGTCGAAGGTGGATCGTGTTAAAGAATCAACCCCTGAGCAAGGAAGGGTGTGATGCAATAAATCGCAATCACACTTCGCAAAATGTAGGCAGGAAGGCATTCAGAAATCAGTCGGAGGTGCGATGCGATGGATCGTAATCACAGATCAGAAAAGGGAATACTGTTGTAGTAATTGGCCCCCATCATACCCGAGCTTTGATGTTATGGATCGCAGATCGCAATTGCACATAAGTCCCAAATTATGATTATCGTCAATACTCTATCGAATTGTGATTAAGCGATAGGTTCTAGATGCAATGCGACTTTAGATACCAGTTTATAATTATGTCAGGTCCACCACATCGCTATCACAATATCGCCTGCTTTGTACACAAAACTTAAGCCCACCAGTACTCTTTGATTGCAATTTGCGATAAGGATCGGCCGATAGATTATGCCCCATTGCGGCAAAATTTATGCCCATATAGCTTATTTTGGGGCTAATTTGTAGGATCGTGCCAGAAATGGAGCAATTTATGGAGCAAATATTGGGAGAACTAGGAGAAGTCAAAACTTTTTTAGTTTTCCACTGAATTGGTTGTAAAAATAGGCTAAATAGCCAATTTTTAGTATTCTTGACTGATTGGAGCAGGTTTCAGAAGCATTTGAGCATTGCAAGCACATATTTTTACACTTTTGACCATAATAGAGAGGTCAGAGACATTGGAAGCTGGACCAAGGAGACATAGCCTAGGAGGAATGAACTCCTTTATCAGCAGCTTGTTATAATGTGTTTTTGATGATGTTTTGTACATGTTTATATTGTTGTTCAATTTCTAGTTTATGTTAAATTACTCATAAAAATAACAAACAAACTCTTCATTTTACTTGCAAAAATTGATGAATCCTTAAGCACAATGAAAGCATTTTGTTTATAATCTGGGGAATATCTTAGCACTAAAAAATAATATTCTAAATTAGAGTAGGAAGCCTTGGAAAAACTTGGGTTGATTTACTATTCCTGGAGCCTAGGTTGGGACAAATGCTTTGGATCCCTTGGTGGGTTGAGTTACTAGTCACTGGATTTGAGTTGGAGAACTGCTCTAGAAGCCCTAGAAGGATGTGGGTTGAGTTACTAGTTCTTGGAGCCCTAGACAGCTTGGGTAGATACCGTAGAGGTGGAATCATTTTGTTTGAGATTGAGGTGGTTTGGCCTCTAGAATCCCTTATTGGTTTTGTCTTGGTTTATTCCTTGAAATCCCACATTCATGCTTGAAATATGGCGTGGGGATGATTGGCTGAAAGATAGATTTGGTTCGGCCCAATCTATGGTTAGATGGTAAGTGGAATTCTCTAAATTGGTTGGTTTTTCCATGTATTAGTAAGAGTTCTTCTTCTATTGTGATTCAAATATACTTGTAGTGATTATGTTGGTGATATTATGGATAAGTTGTCATGGTTTCCATGTTGGATATTTGTTGATTATTTGTTGATTACATGATGTAAGTTATTTATGGTTCATGTCATGATTTGTTTAGTTATCTAATGGTTGGTGAATATATGGACTAATAAGTGTTGTTGCAGATATGTGGAGAAGGCATAGAGCCTTCTTGGTGATTCTCATAAGAATATCAAACTCTTATGATCATATATGCATTCATGACTTGTAGCTTACATGTTTTCCATGTGTGTTTGACGAAATGTCTAGTGTGTTCTAGGAAGTCTAGGTCAAGTTCTACCTTCAAGTTTGAATGATTAGTAATGCCGTTATGAGAAATATGATTCTAGAAAGTTACAGGAAGTTCTACGAAATGGTATGGACACTAGCCTAGAAAAGTGGCTTAGATCTCGAGACCACAAGCACAGAACTGGAGATCTGGGGTCATAACCGCATGGAGCAAGGCTTGTGAATGCATTTGGAGGCTCACAACCACATGCAGGCAGTGTCAAGGGTGCAATTATAGGTCTAGCTCAATGAAACAAGCTTCTAGCTTAGGGATTGACCACCTAGGGTGTTCCTTCAGCTCTTGGGTGATTTGTAGTCATTGTAGGATCTCAGTTTGTGGTCAATATGTATCCCCCACTTCCTTAACTATAACTAGGAGGTCGGGCTAGGTCATAGTGACACTTGTCTCATGTTTACCTTGGTAGGCTCATGACTTTCAGTAAATGTGGGAAGGGGTGGTCATAAAGTGGTATCAGAGTGAGGTCGCAACACTGGACCTCGAGGTAGATGTGATTTTTAGTATGCATGTCTGATTATCTATGTGTTTATCAAGCATGAATGTTGTTTATTTCTCGTGATGGCCATTTTCATAGTTGTGCCATCATGTAGATGTCGATGATGTTGGTATATTGAGATGATTGACATGTTGATGTTATATATATATATTATATATATAATATATATATCTATCTTATATATCTATATCTTATATATATATTATAATATATATATATATATATATATATCTATTATATATTATATATATATATATAGTGTTAGTATTGATTAATTTATGTAGACGAGATAGCCTCCCCTGAACTTCACTAAGGTATGTTTGATTATGTTTATATTTGGTTATCTGACATGGTATGTTTGACTATGTTTATATTTGGTTATCTGACATGGTATGTTTGAAAGAAGAAGAAGATCAAATATGAAAAGCAAGATGTTGGATTATAGTTCATGTGACTCTCCTTATAGATTAGCTTAGCAACAAGGAGATGAGTACTCTCCTGACATAGTAGATACACTGAGAAGTTTAAAGGTAGAGATTAAAAGTTGTAAGGAGGATAATGACAAGATAATTCAATCACAATAAATACTTGCCAGAGCTCAGGAAAAGGAAGCAGAGATCAATGTAGTGATCCTTCAGATTTTATCATATTTACATAAACGGGGATAGACACGGATCAGTTATGGATGGGAAGAAAAAAAAAATGGGGCATATGCTAGCAGGTCTCATGGAGGACACAAGTTGGACAGGGATGACACAATCAGAGGTGGCAGATGGTTGGATACACCTGACAGGAGAGGTATTGGTTATGGGGTCTATTCTAGTTCAGGATCAGAGAGACATCATGGTCATCCCTGCTATCATCCTTATAGGAGGAGTAAGAAGCAGTACTTTCCATATGAGTTAAAGAAAGCCAAGCCTCCTACCTTTGATGGAGAGTTGAATAAATTGGAAGATGCAAAAGCATGGTTGCTTGGGATGAAGAAGTTCTTAGAGTTGTGTGACTATTCAAATAATATGACAACTAGGATAGCCATTTTTTTTCTTAAGAGAAAATAAGACATCTAGTGGGAAGATGTGAAGTGTGTCAAAGGAATAAGGATAGAGGAGTTGAGTTGGCATGAGTTTAAGAGACTTTGCAGAAAGAAGTATTGGTTAGAGAGATAATATGACGGTAAGGCTAAGGAGTTCTACAAATTGAAGATGAGGTCTATGATAGATGAAGAGCATACGACTAATTTTTTGGAGTTGATTTGGTATGCGCCATATCTTAAGGATGAGAAGACGAAGGTTCAAAGATTCATTAGTGGACTACCATTAGCATTTAAATATCAAAATGAGTATGATGAGCCTCAAAAATTGGAGGAAGTAATTGGGAAGTTGAAGCATTTTTATGAGCAGTCTATGCATAATTCGGAACCTAAGTAGGGTTGGAAAGGTAATGACAATACTAAAGGAAAGTGAGATAAGAAGCGAGGAATACATCAAGATGCAGGTAATAAGGATAATGTAATGTCGTACAAGATATTCAATGCAGTTGACAGAGGACATGAATTTCAATCTAAGGAGTAGAACAAGGGTGATGGCAGGAAGCCCTTGCAGTGCCGGAATTGTGGCAAGGATGATCACAGGAGAGATTGTCCATAGCATCAGGATGGAAAACCTCATATTTATAGTGATCAGGAGGCATAGACAGTTGGGGATGTTGGACAGATTATTCCTCATATTTATGCAACATTAAATAATAGGAAAGTTGATCATCAGACATCTATTATTGAGATGGAAGGTAAGATTTGTGATCAAGTTATTTCTATTTTGATTGGTCATGGATCTAACTATAGTTATATTATTTTTGACCTGGTGGATAAGTGTTGCTCGAATAAATAAGTGCATGTAGAATCTTTGTTGGTTCAATTAGCTACAGGTACCAAGAAAAGAGTTCATCATTGGGTGAGATCTTGTGCATTTGAGCTTAACGTATTTATACATCACCACATCTAAATGCACTTCCATTGGGATCATACAGTATGATTTTTGGCATGGACTGGTTGTACATTTACATGACTAAGGTAGATTTCTATGACAAGGCTATTAAGTGTTGGGATGAAGATGGATAGAGGATAATCTCGCAGGAAAAGAAGAAGCCTATATCAGTGACAATGGTTATAACTATGCAGGCAAAGCACAGTAGAAGGAAAGGATGTTTATTGTTTGTAATTCAAATTTCTAGTGACAAAGGAAAGGATGTTGAGGATGCTAAAGTTTTGAAGATTTACCGCCCCATAGGGAAGTGGAATTTTCTATTAAGTTGATGTTGGGAGCAGCACCAGCATCAAAGGGACAGTATAGGTTGAGCACTCCAAAGTTGGTGGAATTGAAGTTACAACTTAAGGTTCTTGATAAGGGATACATTAGGCCAAGTGCATCGCTTCAGGGTGTGCTAGTATTGTTTGTGAAGAATAAGGATGGTACTTTTAGCTCGACAAGGTGACGATCAAGAATAGGTATCCTTTTTTGTGGATTGATGACTTGTTTAATCGGTTTAAGGGAGCAGCAAGGTTGTCAAATATTGACTTGAGATCATGATATCATCAAGTAGGCATCAAAGAAGAAGACATTTACAAGACAACATTTCGTACCCTGTATGGGCATTATGAGTTTGTGGTAGTTCTATTTGGTCTTACTAATGCTCCATATACTTTCATGTGTTTGATGAATAGTGTTTTGCATCCTTATCTGGACAAGTTTGTGATAGTATTCATTGATGACATATTGTATATTCTAAGAATGAGGAAGAGCATGAAGAGCACCTAGCATCAATGTTAGGATTGTTGAGAGAGAATTAGTTGTATGCCAAGCTTAATAAGTGTAGTATATTTTAGACAGAAGTTCATTACTTGGGACATGTTGTTTCCAAGGAAGGTATAGCAATGGACTCGAAAAAGATCAGAGCTATCATGGAGTAGGAAGCTCCTAGGAATGTGGATGAGGTCAAATAATTCATGGGATTAGTAAGTTACTATAGGCAGTTCAAGAAGATCTTCTCACAAATTGCCTATCCTATTACATCTTTGTAGTGAAAAGGGAAGAAGTTTGAATGGACTGAGGAGTGTGCAGCTAGTTTTGAGCAATTGAAGCATTTTCTTACCAATGCTCTAATCTTGAAGATTATAGATCCTGACAAAGAGTTTGTTGTATGTAAAAATGCTTGAAATAGGGGACTTGGTCAAGTCCTTATGCGGGAAGGATAGGCAGTGTGATATGAGTCAAGAAATTTGAATGAGCATGAGCAGAATTATGTGACTCATGATGTCGAGTTAACAGCTATCATTCATGCATTGAAGATGTGGAGACATTATCTTCTTGGAAAGAGGTTTATTCTAATGAGTGGTCATAGTGGATTGAGGTACTTGTTTGACCAACCCAATCTGAATGACAAGCAAGCTAGATGGTTGGATACCCTCAGTGAGTTTGACTTTAAGGTCAAATACATCAAGGGAAAGAAGAACAAGGTTGTAGATGCTCTTAGTAGAAGAGTGTGGGTGAATCACATTGCAGGAGTAAGTTCTTATGGGATGGATTTGCAGGAGCAGATCTTGTAGGCAAGAAATCATGATGGCAGGTATCAGTAGTTGAGGCACAAGTTATAGCAGCCAGATGAAGGTGATAGGGATGAGGAGTATCATCTCACAGCAAATGGATTGGTCAGATTTAGGAACATGATTTATATACTAGATGACAGTGAGCTTAAGAATCTTATCTCAAGGGAGTTTCATGTTAATTCGTATTCAGGTCACCCAGGATATCAAAAGACATTGACAACAATTAAGAAATTCTATATTTAGCCAAATTTGAAGAAGGAAGTGCTTTAGTTTGTTGTGAGATGTCTGGATTGTCAGCAAGTGAAAGCAAAGTGTAAGCACCAAGTGGCATGTTGCAACTTATTCCAATTCCATAGTGGAAATGGGAGGTCATTTCCATGGAATTCATTACAAGTTTGCTAAGGAAATATATACACCATAACTTCATCATGGTTATAGTTGACAGGTTAAGTAAGGTGGCTCACTTCATTGTAGATAATTCTACTAATTCAACTAGTGAGGTAGCTTAGATTTTCATCAAGGAGATAGTGATATTGCATGGTGTTCCCAAGAAGATTGTATCTGATATAGATGCCAAATTCACTTCTAGGTGTTTGAATTTGTTTGTAAGCTTGGGGATAGAGTTAGCTTTCAATACAAATTATCATATGTAGACAGATGGACAGAGAGAGAGGGTTAACATGATTCTTGAGCACATGTTGAGGATGTATATCATGCATCAGTAAAGGAAGTGGGAAGAGTATTTTCCACTAGTAGAGTTTGCATATAATAATGGGTATCAAGAGTCCTTGAAGATGAGTCCATTTGAGGCACTTTATGGGCAAACTTGTAATACTCCTATCAGCTGGAGTGATCCAGTAAACAGGGTGTTGATTGGAGTGGATATGTTGGTAAAGATAGAACAGGAAATGTAGGTTATTAAAAGGAATTTGAAGGTGGCACGGGATAGGAAAAAGAGTTATGCATATCACCACAAGGTATTTAAGGATTTTTAGGTTAGGAAGAATGTGTACTTGTGCATCAAGCTCAATAGGATCTCCTTGAGGATTGGGTCATGTGCCAACTTCGCACCTCGATATTAGGGGCCTTTTGATATCCTTGAGAGGATTGAACTAGTGGCCTACAAACTTGCACTGCCTCCGACAGTGAAAATCCACAATGTTTTCCATGTTTCATTGCTTAAGAAATATGTCTAAGATGTTGATCATGTGAATGATTGGTATATATTGCAGATGGAACCAGAGGAATAATTCCAGTCAGAACCACAATGCATATTGCAACAGAAACAACTCGTGCTCTAAAATTGAGCAATTGAGAAGGTTAAAGTGTAGCGGAACCACTTTGGGCCTGAAGAAGCTACATGGGAGATAGTTGATCAGATGTGGGCTATGTATCCTTCATTATTTGTTGGTTCAATAAAATGATTTTTTGGTATATGTATATGTATATATGGATGTTTTTGTAGATACCGCAATGAATTGTGTTATGAAGCTCCAATAAGTGGTATGATTGTGATGTTTGTTATGTTGGTCATGGTTTGCAGTAGTTGTCTTTGTAAATAATGCATCAAACTATGTTATGAAGATCCATGGGCAATATGTTTTGTTTTCAGTGGTTTGTTGGCCATAGGTGTCATAGAACACCAAGGATGGTGTTTCCCCAAGGGGGAGGGGTTTGTAATAGGCCCTGGTTGATTTTCCATGTAAATAAAATAAGACCAAGGTCATGGGACACATATTCCAAGTTGAATGTTTGGCAAAACATAATGATGGGTATCACTTGTGATTAATTAATGGGTATGGAAATTGGCAAAGACAAAGTGGTAATAATTGGCATTTTATTTATGAAATAAAAGATTATAGGAGAAAAGGAAGGTGAAGAGACACAAATTTGCATGGTAAGGAAATTAGAGAAAAAAATGGAGGTAAATTAAGAAAATAGAGGCCTCGATGATAAAAAGGCTTCTAAGGATCAGTTCATAGCTTTTTTCAATTCAATTTTGGAGCTCTCATTTCATTTTTGCATTCTCTCATACTCTTGGACACTTAGAGAAATATTGGAACATTCTTGGAGCACTTGAGCATTCACTTGGATTGGAGAAAGAAGGTAGAGGAAAGCATGAAACCTTAAGGGAACAGTTGGATCAACAACTACAATTGGATTGCTTTGCAGGTAATAGGTTGCATGTGTGATTTCCTTGTTGATTTTTGGATGCATGGTATATGCATGTGATTTTCTAGTTATGTGTTTTTATTGGCATGGAGATTTTCCTATATTGGCATTGGTTTTAGCCTTGCCTTTCCACTTCCTGGATAGCCATCGTGTTGTGGGTTTTTACACTTGATTTTTTTTTCATTGGCGTGCATGTTCCTTATCATTGTGGGTTGGAATGAATGCTCCGGAAGCCTTCGAATAGCTTGGGTTGAGTTACTAGTCCTAGAGCCTAGGTTAGGACAAACACTCTGGATCCCTTGGTGGGTTGAGTTACTAGTCCCTGGAGTTGAGTAGGACAAACTCTCGAGAAGGCTTGGAAGTCTGTGGGTTGAGCTACTAGTTCCTAGAACCCTAGACAGCTTGGGTAGAGACCAATTTGGTTGGTGTTAGTGATGTCTGATCGTAGAGGTGGAAACATTCTAGTTGAGGTGGGTTGGCCTCTTGAAGCCCTGGTTGGTTTTGTCTTGGTTTATTCCATGAATCCCACATTCATGCTTGGAATATAGTGCAGGAGTGATTTGCTGAAAGAGATATTTGGTTCAATACAATATATGGTCAGATGGTATGTGGAAGTCCCTAACTTGGTTGGTATTTTCATATATTAATAATAGTTATTATTCTATTGTGATCCATGTATTCTTATAGTGATTATGTTGGTGATATTATGGCTGAGTTTTCATGGTTTCTATGTTGGATATTTGTTGATTATTGATTGGTTACATGATGTATGTTATCTATGGCTCATGTCATGATTTGTTTAGTTATCTAATTATTGATGAATATATGGACTAATAAGTGTTTTTGCATCTATGTAGAGAGGGCATAGAGCCTTATTGGTGATTCTCAGAGGAATATCAGACTCTTATGATCATATTTTTATTCATGACCTGTAGCTTACATGTTTTTCATGTGTTTGATGAAATGTCTAGTGTGTTCCAAGAAGTCTAGGTCAAGTTATGACTTTAAGTTTGAATTGTTAGCATTTTCGTTATGAGAAATATGATTCTATAAAGTTAAAGGAAGTTTTGGGCAATGGTCTGTATACTAGCCTAGAAAATTGGCTCAGATCTAGGGACTATAGGCACAGAATTGGAGCTTTGGGGTCATAACTGCATGGATCAAGGCTTATGAGGCAGTTGGAGGCTCACAACTACATGCAAGTTGTGTCAAGGGTGAAATTATAGGTTTAGGTCACTAAATTAGGGTTCCAACTCATGGATTGACCACCCGGGGTGTTTCTTCAACTTCTGAGTGATTTGTAGTCCCTGTAGGATGTCATTTTGTGGTCAATTTGTATGCCCCACTTCCTTAATTGGAACTAGGAGGTTGGGTTAGGTCATAGTGACACTCATCACATGTTTACGCTGGCGAGTTCGTGAGTTTGGGTAAATGTGGAAATGGGTGGTCAAAATTGATTAGATCTGAATCCTTAGATCTAATCCCTTGGTGAAGACTTATTCAAGACCACCATTTGTTGAATCAAAACTTGGAGAAGAAACTCTATGTATAAGGGCAATATATGGACGATAATTCTTACATTGATTAACATTTCTTGGTGATGACCTCTCAAGCATAAAGAAACAATAAGTGAGGTTGGCAGTAGGCATGGTTGATCTATAGCATAATGACTTGATGATGATACCTCATATGTAAACAAAGGATAAGTGAAGTAGGCATGTTTAAGAGGCAATTAGAAAATACAGGGATGGAAAGTACTTATTAATGAAGTAAGCATGGTATTAGGGTGATATTTTTTGAAGAACAATCATGAGTAGTAGGAGAATTGTATTATGTTCACAGGAAAGTGCATGACCTCGGGTGGAGGCTCTATCAATAGTAGCATGAAGGAAATATGATTGAGTCGGGTCCACATGATCATCTAAGAACAAGTTATGGAATCTTTGACATATATTTATGCAGGATCATAAACATAATAGTTTCAATAGATATTTGTGACCCTTTGCCATTAATTTCAAAGGGGGGGAGATTGCATACATTGATACAAACGTTGACTTTGACTAGGGAAGGAATTTGAGCAAGGAGAGATTATAGAAGTAAGGCTTTGACATAGGGTCCCCATTTTTTATTTGTTTGACATCAAATGACCATTATCTAATGGTGTTTCTATTAATTACAAAGGGGGATATTATTTCACATAGTGTTGTCATTGATGACAACAAGACATCATTCATGTCAAAGGGGATGTATGAGACAACATATATATCATCCATGATGCCTAAGAAAGCAATAGAACACTATATGAAGCAATATAATAGATATATATCTTATAGGTTCACATCAAGTGAAGTTGAAGGTGCTTAAAGTTATTTGAGTTTTTTATGCAGCTATGATGTCCAAATGCTCCTATAAAATGCATGATTGTGTGGATCTCGTCGATACCTTTCCAACTGTATATCCTTCTCTGAAAAACTCTTCCCTTATGAGAATTTAAGGCCATGTGAAAATTAACATTAATTGAAGGGTCAAACTATAGGACAAAACCCAATTATTAATGTGTAAAACAATGCACGGCTTTTAGGCGCATCTACCATTCATTGACCAAGTCAACAACAGATCTCAGTGAAGCATTCATGATCATTGATCATGTTAAAGATTGTGTACCTTATATTTTATCAGATGACTGGGGATCAATATGACTAAAATGGATGATGGATGTGGGAAACAATTGCACTATGTTTAACACCTATTGATGACCTAATAGGATTACGAAACATATGGAACGAAAGGATAAATCCCTATATGACACTTGGCGCAACCCCATTGGATGGATATGGTGATGTAGGCAACACATCATCTTTCATCCGAACACACAGAAATAAACCAAATGGTGTTACGAGGCAATAATTATAGCATGACATGACATGTGGCAAAGGAAGAGGTTGTCATATGGCAATCTTATTTGGCATGTTGTGACTAATGAAAGGGACAAAATAGGGTGGCATGTGGCACCCCTCATGGGCTTCCACGTGGCTCTATGGTGTCATGATGATGTTATCAAGAAAATTCCTAGTAACCCCTGGGACAAGGTCACATGGTTGGATTGGGCCAAGTCCATTAACCGATAAGACCCAATCACATAGAAAAGTTAGCTTTGGTCATATGATCAAGTCAGCCAACTATTAAACCTTTATAAACTCTGGAAAATTTGCAATGGGACATCATATCCATTGAGCTCTAGGCCACAAACTTAACTATAAATAAGACCTTCAATTAAAGTTAATGTATAATGAACTCTCCAATGAAAATCTATTTTTCTTTGCTTGAGCACAGTGTCTAATATCGGAAGAACATTTTTTTTTATAGTTTATTTGGTGGACAGGCTCATTTGATTTGTATGATAGTCACTTTGATTTTGTGACTTATAATCGTATATGTGAGGGCAAGGTTGAGGAGTGACATTGACCTGTGTAGAAGGATGTGGATTGGCCACATATGATATGTAGATAGATTTCTTTTCTACCAAGGCACAAAGTCAATAATAGTCACCAACATTTGGCAAAGAATTCCATATCCATATATCCATGTAGATCTATCACAAGGTTCAAGCTATATGGAAATGGGCTACGAGTTCACCCCTCATTGCATTGAAGGCACACGATTCAAACTATATTATAATAGTCCACAGGCCTGCCCCTCGTTGCATTGAAGGCACATCTGAATAGGCTACAAGACCTACCCCTCATTGCATTCACATTATATGTGAATCGGCTACGAGACTTGCCCCTCGTTACACTAAAAGCACATTGTTCAAGCCATATGTTGTTCAATTGAATGCCATCAAAAGTGGCATCAAATAATGTGACTAGTTGTGGGCCAATTTGATATTGACGAGGTCTCGAGTTCAACCTCCATTAATTACCACATTTAATTTGTACTTTTATTTTTAAATATATATCCCATTATGTCACGTCATTAAGCATTATTTAACTGGAATTTTGTAGCACTAGTGATGAGGTATGTATAGTTTGTAGAAGCATGCCCAAAGAATGAGAAATTGTAGAATAATTAATTTATTACATGGTTTTTATAAGTTTTGGGATCAATATTAATCCAAATTAAGTTCCGGAAAATGCATAATGATTAGGACTTAGTGGTGGATGTTTTTGGATTCTTGGAAAACCTTGTTAACATATATTTCCTAACTAGAATCACGTTTTCATGCTTTGAGGGTCTATGAGAAGGTTGTTGTAGTTTTTGGATACATGATGAAAGCAGGGTTTGAGATGGGGATTGAGTGTCCAAATTGATAAATTGGTAGAAGCAGAGAATGGGAAACAACATGACAACTAGTGACAGCTGATTATATGAGAGTTTGTAGCGGTATTTATGACAATGTTTGTAGCAATAATGGTTGCAGGCTATGATAGTGATTGTAGTGATAACAATTATAGGTTATTGTGGTGGTTGTGGTTGCAGGTTGTGGTAATAATTATGAACTATGTAGTGACATAGATTATAGGTTGTGGATTGTGAAATTAATTATGATTCAATGATATATGATGACAGTCGATCCAATTTGAAAATAATATGAAATAGAGGTCCATGAGGAGTTGAAGAAGGAGGTTGGATCCTAAAGCGGGTTGAAGCCCGCTCATTACAAAGGTTGGAGCCTAGAGTAGGTTGGAGCCCATTCATCACAAAGATTGGATCCTAGAGTAGGTTTGAGCCCACTCATCACATAAGTTAGAGCCTCAATCAATGGCTAACCACTTATTTGCATAGATTTGCAATGGTGTATGAAGATAGTTCGAGATCCAATCATGTGAATGCATAGTTATTTGGCCTCTCAAATGTCTCATCAAGCACATGGGAACCCACTAACAAATGAGGATCATTCACATTGAATTCGATTCACCATTTGAGATTCATCTTTATCTTTAAAAGAAGGCCATGAGGTTTTGTTACAAGAAGAAGAAGAATTACAAGGTTATGTTGGAAGAATGAACTTGGAGAACACATACACACACGCACAACATCTCTACCATTCATGGCCCGTGTACTTGTTCGTGTTCCTTCACCTCATATTCAAGATTTCTTCATCCATTACAATTAGAGGGAGAACTCATGGAAAAACACTATCCCAAGGAGAGTTTTAAATCCCACTTGATTTTTTTCATTCTTGTCAAGGTGACACTACATGTTTTTGTCTTTCCTTTGGACAATAATATGGGTGTTACTTTTTCCCTCCATTACTTTGTATCTTGAATGGTCTTTTTGTGGTTAACTTATTGTTCTAATTGCACTTGTGCTTTCTTATTATTATTTTTTAATATATGTTAAAATAGTATTATGCTTGCCCTACAATTAACAAGTGTTTGATGTGTAGCTCAGTATATATTTAAATCGACGATTTTCATCCATATATCACAAACATCCAATGCTTGAAAGTTATATCTTATAAACGAATGAAAAAAAATTAAGTTTAACATGACTAGGAAGAAGTCTAAAAATCATTAAATACTCTAGAAAAAGTTTCATTTTGGAACTTCAATGGGTTTGTGTGAATGCATTTAGACATTGCTTCATAGAGTAACCATCTTGTAATCTTTGATATCACATGCTTCTAAAAAGATATCCTAATATATCTCATAGTTAAAGCCTCTTTTAGATATTTATGTCTTTTTATGCAATGTATTAAAGATATTTCAGTTTGTGCTTATGGAGTAGTCAATATGGTCAAAGGAAGAATTAGTGAAGGTTCTATAACTTTTGGACAATAAAGACAAAAATTATGACAAGAGGTGATTTTTCTTCTTGTAACTATGTTTCAATTACCATAGTAGAAACTATATCTAGATTTTTTTTGGAAACCTAGTTCTTATGGACAAATCCAGTTCCTACTTTATCAAACACAGTATTCCTAAAAGTTTTTTTCATGCACAACTTGTAACCATATTTGTAAAATATATCAAGAAACACTCTCCCCAAGAAATATTTTAAAAAAATAAAAATGTTCACTTTGTAATGTTCCC
>APFE030459712.1:0-30307 GCA_000404065.3 Pinus taeda | reverse complement strand
CAAGTAAAGTTAACAAAAAGTAAAATAAGAAATAGTTAAATTAAGAGAACAATTAAAAAAAATAGTAAAAAAAAGTAAAGTTAATCAAAAGTGAAAAGGGATCAAATAAGAAAGAATTAAATTAAGAGAAATATTAAATTAAGTAAAACGTAAAATAAAGAAATAAAAGTTGCATGTTTACACAGGAAATGTGTGCGTGTAGACCCATTTCCATTGTTTGGTCTATTTAATAGACACTGAGCAAGATGAGATTCATCATTCCTTCATCCATTCTCTTGGGAGAAAAGTTTTGTGAGAAAAAGGATTCTCTGACAGTGGTACGTTGATTGAGGGCTCGGGGGTGGTCAGTGGTAGAAATATTATGTGCAATTGAGTCTACGGTTGGGTGGAGAATTGTCCCAAAAAACTTTGTTGTAGATAGTGGAATTCAAAGAGCATTCAACTCTAAAGGCACAAGGAATAATGTCGGTACAAGTAAGTCATCTCTACTCGTATTTTAGAAATTCTATGTTAAATAGTTGAATAGTTGTGTGTTGATTAATAATCACATAAATTGATGTAATTATTTGTATATTTTACACACTTCAAAGAACAATTTTTTTTTGTAAAAAAAACATATCTACATTACATTAACAGAGAAAAAATTACATAATGTATAGTCTTGAGAGCAACCTTTGCCTCTAAGCGAGGAAACCAAAAAAAGAGATAAAAAATCCTCTACCTTTGGAAGGGGAAACCAAAGTTCAAGTTTTTAAAGCAGTTTACTATTAAAAACATATTGACAGTCAGCAAAAAATGGAATACTAAGCATAGCGGCTCTGTATCATTTGCCTGTAAATCAGAGTTGATAATGAACAAAATTGAGATTGGGAAACTCATGGATCCATACCAAGTGCACATAGACCAAGCTAAAATAGCAGTGTCATGACAGTTGCGAGTGAATTGAACAAGATTGAAGGTTACCAATGTGTTGCATGCCATAGTGCTTGAGATGCTAATGCATGCCACATTGGAGCCGCATAGAAGCCGTGTTGGTGCCTTCATTAATTTGATCACTTTCGTGCATTTGCGTGTTGTGGGATTCCACTAGAACTTCTTTTATAATATAGCATCCATATGGGTTGGAATGCAGGGGGGAGGGGGAATGTCGACCATCGAATGGGAGGGGAAATGTGCAGAGGGAGGAGGGGAAGTCAGAGCTCTATTGGGAGGCGAAGAGGATGAGCCAACCAAAGTGGAGTGTGAAGGGGACAAAGTGGGCGAAGAGGGGGAAGGGATGTTGGGGTGATAGCCAATTTTAAGGCCTTTGTCCAGCCACTTGAGGTAGGAGGAGGAGTGGCCAAGTTAAGAGGAGAGTTTTGCAATCCAACCTATGGCCTTATATTTCTCCTACTTCCTTTCCTTGAGCGGGTGAGCGAGGAGATTGCAGAGGGCCAAAGCAATGGATGACCTCTTTGAGTCTCATCTTCCTCCATGGAAATCAATTTTCTCCTTATGTGATCAAGAATGTTATAATCGAATAGAGCAGTAATAGAGGCCTCATCTAGGGTGGTGGGGGGACATCCATGACCCCTGCTTCTGCCTGGGCATCGCCCCCTGCCTCTATCACTGCTCATGGTTGGATTGCAGAGGTCAGACAACATAAAGCAGTAGTCATAGGGAGCAGAGAGGGTTGTAAAAAGAAACACTAGGGGGAGAAATTGTCGGAAGGTCATGTCTCTCAGGAATTTAATGCCAAGTTTGACGGAATGGAGAGTAGAGTACAATGCCAAATGCAAAGATATTTAATCCTCATGGGTGACATATGTTGAATGACTCACTCCACGTGATGAGCATCGTCATTTGAACTAGGAGGGCATGTTAGGCCTCCCACGAGAACCTGGATCCAGGGGACTTCAAAGAACATTTTTAACTTACCTTGTCTTCATCATATTTTTTTTATTGCTCAAGAAAATATTACTTGAAAATTGCATATTTATTTGTAATTCCTTATAGATTATCATGTTTAAAGTCTTAACTTATCCTAAATATTTAAATTTAAAAAATTAATATGAAGTAATTAATATCCAAAAGGTAAATGAAAGAATGTTGAGATCTCTATAACTAGTTGAGGATAAATAACAACATAAATCTTGTTATATTGTACCAAAATTTCATGTATTTCAATAGAATAATGAATACCTAGAGAAATCCTAAAGGCTTTCCATAATAATATATTTGTTTCTTATACATGTTCAAATTTATGAAAGGAGACAAGTATTCATCAAGAATTTAAACATATTTTTGGTAATTTTTTTAGGGTTCTATATGCTCATGAAACCCTTTATTTCCACATATCGGTAAATTCATTTTATGCTTAATAGTAAGCTTCTATGGATATTAATATTTCACCTCTTAGTGCCTCTAAAGTCGAAAGGAATTGATAAGTCTAGGTTTGGTGAGTTATATTGTAAGTTTTAACAATTGAAGAGAAATAATTTTATAACATTTGATTCGATAGGGTTGGATACACTGATGAGGAATGAGGAGTATTCACATGTGACCAAATTTAATCCCCAAGAGGGAATTTGATCTAGACATTTCCATGGCAACACTTGGAGGTAGTGGTCAAACATGTGAGGGTTGCATTGCACTCCCCATGCACATATTAGTGGATCAAATCCCACCTTCTTGTCATCACTAAGATTGGACACTAACTTTTATGGTTATGACCATAATATAAAGGGGCAGTAAGTAGGGGGTGTCATAGTTATGACCATGATGATTACGAGAGTTAACATCGGGATTGGTCATTGTTGGTGTACTAATGTATATCTATGGAAACCTAAGATAAAGGAATTCAAAAAGGAATTAAAACTACAACTAGCAAGCTCACAATTGATTATATATTATACCACTTAATAATTACTAAGTTAACCTATCAATAATATATAATGCCACTTCTAAATTCATAATGAATTTTCCTCTAATTTTGAATCTTTATTCTTGAGAAGTAAATAAGGATAGGTTGTAAATTAATTATGATTGGCAAGTGTCTTTTGATTTCTTTTGCAATGGAAATAATTTAATGCTCTTTTATCAAATATCATAAGGGGCCCTCGAGTCTTCAAATTTGATCCGCACTCCATACAGTCATTACTTAATGTGTAGTAGTGTAGTGGTGAGTATGATGTAGTATAAATGACAAATTTTATTATAAGGCATTGTCATAGTGAAAATTTGCCACACATAATCACCTCTAGCATATGCCCAAATTATTACAAAATAGCAAGACAATAAACACTTACTAAAGTAAATATTTTATGCAACAACCACATCCACAACTAAGTTTATAATTTCTCCAAGGATTCTATATTCCTATGATTGCATGATTTCAACACACATCAAGATTAAGAGAGTTAAAAACAATTTTCTTGTGAAGAGATTCACTCTTAAGAGCACCCATGAATTCCTTATATACACAACCTTTATAAACAACATGACTATGCAAGTTTAGGAGTTATAAACTAGGAGCAACAATTGTGCTCCATAAAAATGCTCCTTCACTTGCTTGCTTGCTTTCTTTCTACTTTCTTTCCACATCTCTCATTTATTAAACATGGAGCCTTAGCTCCTTACAATAAAATATATGAGCAATTGATGATAGTCATATAGGAAGACCAATTAGATGTGAAGTGTCTGGCTAATATCTTACATTTTCCATTAATGAGATAAGAGTCAGTGTTTCCATTAATTGTTTGTGCCAAAATAACTTACGTGAATAATCACAATTTAAATGTGCAACAATATATGACTTTGTACATTTTATGGAATTCATATAGTTTATTGTAACATCAATATTACGTCCCACACTTTTTTTCCATATATAATTATATATATATTCAAAGATTAATTGAAAGTCCTCAAGTGTTAATGTATATATAATGTGTGACTAGTTTGTTATGGTCAACAAGCTAAGGACCATTGTCAGTATCTTTTTTCATAAGTTATCCCAAGACATTAAATATCAAATCGGTTTCAAATCAAAATATGTGATCAAGAATTGACATATTACAAATCAATAACCAAATAAGACCAAAAATATAAAAAGTTGCAAGACCTTGAGGAAACGAGATGTCCCGCAGTGAATTCATCTAAGATGAGAAAATATTCATAAGTGAAAATCATCCTTAGATAGTGAATCAACAGAACTGTATATATGAGTAAAAATAATCATCTAAAAGGACCAGAGATACCCTTGAAATGTAATGCCAACCATGAAGGACTAGTACTATGGACCAGAGATAAGCAAACCTTCAACCAAGTGCAAAGCATCCTTAGATAATGACTCAACAAAGATATACACATGAATAAAAACAATAATCTAGAAGGATGAAAGATATCCTTCAAATGTAATTCCAACAATGAAATGCTAGTACGATGTCATCATCAAATGACATACTACAAACCGATAGCCAAATAAGATAATAAAAAAATCTAAAAAGTTACAATATCTCAATAAAACTAGATGTCCCTCAGTAAATTCATCTAAGATGAGTAAACCTTTAACCAAGTTCAAATCATCCTTAGATAGTGAATCAACAAAACTATATACAACTTATCATCTAAAATGATCAGAGATATCCTTCAAATGTAATGCCAGTGACGAAAGACTAGTACCATGGACCTAGATTTCATTATTCGTCTATTTCATAGTCACAATAAAGCCTCCAAATGCCTATAATTCCATAATAATTTTCTCTAAAGCGCACTTCATTAGAAAAAATAATGTTGTAAATTCACCTCGATTATTAATCCCAATACCTATATTTGTCTTACCAGTGAAATTAAAATCCTAAACAATAAATAATATGAAGAATATGCTACAAAAATGTTATCGACCCTAATAAGCTCCATCAAAAGAAGCTCCACACATAATACTGATGCACAATCACCTCTAAAATCGCATGACAATCACCACTCCAATCACGTGATTGAATTGTAGCTTTAAATTAAGCTTATAAGAAAATAATAATAAAAGGTATTAAGTCTCACTTATTATCCATACACATACATGTATAAATTTCAAATTGATATGTCATTAAAAAAAAATGGGAACACATATTATGATAGGTATTAGTCAAATTGTATATCGTAATAGTATACAACACTGTGTGTTATGTTATAATTAGTCATAAATGAAATACATTTACTTTCTTTCTCTTTTGTATATCAATTTTTTTATTGAAAAAAAAATAACATATATATATATATAAGGCCTAGAGTATATTCTAAAACTGCTTCTACTTTGCTAACAACTCATCTTAGGAAACAAGTTAATGGCCCAATACCCAGCAACATCTAGAAAGTGTGAAATATGTCCTTCTTACGAACCACCAACAAGTAATTACAGGGGGTGTGGATTTCCTTGAATAATAGTGATGAGTCAATCTACATAAAAATCTATTTGCACGTTTATATTAAAATCAAAAAATAATTTATAACTAAATTCCTTCTTGTGACTTATAATAAATGGATAAAAAAAAGGTGTGTTTCTAAGATGCTAATTATTCCATGTAGTTTTATTTTGTATTAATCAATTTAATATTGCAGTCGATTGATCTATGCTTGGATCGTGTGGATCTCTTTACAAATCAATTCTACAATCCGAAAAATGATGAAACTTAGTGATCTGGTGAAGAAGACAATATTTTCTACAAGAAAGCTTATCGATCCAACAACCTCTTCTTCGATTTCGTACAATTCCATGTTGAAATATGGATTTGTTCTTTTGGTAGTTCAAGAAGTTCCTTCCCTTAATATTCCTCTAGACGCAGAAGCTTTCAGCGATGAAAAATATTTTTGAGAGCAAGGTTTGTTATGCAGGTGTAATGGGTTTTGGCCACGACTGACTGATCTACACAAATGGATCTTTGGGACACATAAACCTCTCTTGTTGGATGATCTAAATATTTATCCTATGGCTTGGGGTTTTTTGGTTGTTGTTTTTTACAATATTGAGGACAAGTAAAGGCCATTTGTGAATTTGGGTCGTGGTTCTGGGGTAGTGCTAGTCTCTTCATGCATCCTGGGTCTCCCACCTTTCATCCAGTTACGACATCAATCTCCATAAATCCAATTTGGGTAAGGCTTGTATGTTGAAGAATGTAACTAGTTTCAATCTTCGTAATTGTATTTGACTCATGATGTAATGTATTTGTCAAAAGAAAGAAAAGTCATACGTTTGAATGACTTACCTAACGCAGTTGAATCCCAAAATGATATCTAATATAATGCACTGCGTAATCCCCCATACTTAGAAAGAAAAGTATTTATTATTATTAAAGAAATTGACTTATTAAAGCATGAGTTTCATGCTTGGGTCATTTGTTTATATTTCAAATCCTCCATTGCAGCCTTCTAGGGTTTATGTCAAGTATACTTGTCCATATCATAATGTAAAAGACCCTTCTTGGGCTTCATTTTTCAAGAAAGAAATTTATTTTAGTGTAAAATAGCTCAATTGGGCCTCCTCTACCAAGTTGGCCTCAAATTGGACAAGTCAACCTAATCTGACGGGTAGAAACTCCTATATAGAGGAAGCAACTCAACCTCATTTGGAGCACTCACTCATCAAGTTTTACCTAAATCTTCTGGGGCAAGAAAAAGTTTGAAATTCAAGGGATAAGAAGAAAAATTCTAGTGATGGAGAATAAGGTCCTTATCAAGCACAATAAGTCAAAATTCTCTCTCTCACACACACATATGTGAAGTCGTTGCACTGCTAGAGGGGCCGAAACTGTGATGCTAAAGCTAGGCCTCGATTTTGAGTTGTTGTGGGTAGAAAGTTTGGATTGTTGCTAGGTTGTAGCTACCAGAGAAGAAGAGACTATTGAAGGTTGCTGAATTTCAATGGAAGGCTCACTTGGTGGAGGAGGAAGGTCTTTTGTTCTAGGGTCTTGGTCTATCTCAACTTGAATTTGCTAGTGGAAGAGTTTGATTGGGTTTTCCCTTATAGAGGAGTTTTAGCCCTGGCAAAGTGCCTATATATGGTGTCTTTGATCTTCGTGTTTTGCTTTTGGTAATTACTTGATGAAAAAAAGATAAAGGAGGAACATAAGAAAGTTAATAATAACTTAAACATATCACAAGTAATTATAAACATAAAAAAATATTTCTGCATTTTTTATTTTCAACATGGTATCAGAGTTAAAGTGAAGAAAAGGCATGCTGAATATGTTTTGAAGAAAAGTTGATCAACGGAAGATTATTAAGGAAAGGAATTGTATAGAGAAAGGCCTACTATCTATAAGAAATATGACAAACTCAACGAAGGGAGAAAACAAACTAGAAGGAGCCTCCAACTACAGGGCATGGAAAAAGAGGATAGATCTTATCCTCAAAAAGCACAAAATTTTGAATCGTGTTCAAGGAAAAGTAAAAAAACCTACAAATGAAGCAAAGAAAGAGAAGTTTAGAGAAACCAAAAACTTGGCCATGAACCTAATGGTGGATGGAGTAAAGGACAACCTAATGCCATGCATATCCAACATAGATTTCGCTAAAAAAATGTATGAGGCTCTCTCCAAATTATAAGCCGTCAAGAACATTAGTCAAATAGAAAGCCTCAAGAATGAACTAAGGACAATAAAGATGAAAAGAAACGATATTGTATCATCATATTTTGTAAGGATATCCAGAATAAGAGATGAAATTCAAACAATAGATGAAGTTATACCAGAAAAAGAGCTCGTAATTGTTGCTCTTATAAGGCTACCAAAATCTTGGAGTGCTTTTTCATCAGGAATTAGTAGTTGGAAGGATACTGCAACATTCAAATAAATGTGGAATGCATGCAATCAAGAAGAAGCTTGAACATCATTAGTAAACGACAAGAAGGAGGATGAAGAAGAAAACACATGTAATTCATATTCTTCCCATCGCAAAAAAAAAGGAACCTTTAAGAAGTTCAAAGGACCAAATAAGAAAGTTGACCTATCAAAGTTTGAATGCCACAATTGTCATAAGGTGGGTCATTACAAGAATCAATATCCTAAGAATCCAAGGAATAAGAAGAGAGACAGGGAAAAAGCAAATATTACTAATGAAGCTCCACCTAAGAAGAACAATACTAAAGAATTGGAAGTCAAGGACTCATATTACTAAGTCCTCTCTCACATATCCCTCCTAGTCTCTTATTCTAAGTTTTGTATTATTTTCCTTTATGTTTTGATTTCTAGAATTTGTAGGTCTAACATGTCTTGTTAGAACATTTTTTGAATTATTTTGATAAGGTATAAGTATCCCTCAGAAAGATTGAACTAAGAAGGAGCATCCACCATTTTACCAAAATCAACTTCCTTAAATTATATGTTTTTTTTTTTTGCCTTTATTTTTATATATATATATATATATGATATATATATATATATATATATATATATTATTAATATATATATATATATTATATATAAGTTTTATTTTTTATTTAATTTTTACTTTACAAGTTTTTTTTTTCTTTTGCCATGAATCAGCCCCTTGCCACCCCCAGCAGATTGGGCATTGAAGTGGGCAGGAAATTTTAAATTTTGATTTTTAAATTTTAATTATTGAATTTTAATTTTTAATTTTAACGTTTTATTTTATTTTTGTAGCTTTATTTTTTATTTTTTTTTATTTTTTATTTATTTATTTTTCTCACAACAACAAAAATTTTTCAATTTCTTTTTCTTAATCCTTAACTCTTTTTCTTAAATTATATCTATGTTTGAAATATTTTCCCCTTTTTTTTATTTTTTTATTTTATTTGTTTTTTTATTTGGTTTTTTTTTTTTTATTTTGTTTAAATTTTTAAATTTAACAGTTAATTTTGAATTTTTTTTATTTTTATAGTTTTTTTTTGTAATTTCTATATATTTTTATATATTTGATTTTTTATTCATGTTTTTATTTTATTATTTGTTATTATTTTTTTTATTTTTATGTGTTTTTTTTTGTTTTCTATTTTTTCAGTATTTTAATTTTTGTTTATTTGTATTATTTTTTGTGTTTTTTATTTTTTTTCAATATTTGAATTCTTGTTTTCTTTGTGTTAATATATATATATAATTTTTGCAAGCTTTGTGTCGATGCTCGTCTAGCAACTCGATCCCATTATGTGCAATTTGATAGTTGATTTTAAATTTTTTATTATAATGATTCGAGTCTGCCCCTACATTGTGTCAATTTCATGGTTGGTCTTTAAGTTTTCATTACAATGGGTCGAGTTCACCTACACTGCGTGTCAATTTTATGGTTGATTTTTATTTATTTTTTGCAATGTATCAAGTTGTCTTAGGCTAAGATTTTAAAATTGTTATACATTTAGCATTTAAAAAAAATACTCTTGGTATAATAACTCTTTTATTCAGGGGTTCATTTTTAAAGTTTTTTAGTCATAAAAATTTTCCATAATGTCATGCTTGAAACATTTTGAAAACTTAAGTTTGTTTTGGAGTCATAATATTTGGTTTTAATTCCATGGTTGAAAAAATGTCAAAATTTTAATGTTTTTCTAAGTTGTGATATTTTATCTTTAATGCTATGGTTGAAAAGAGTTATAAGTATTTTTTTTTAGCACCATGCCCGAAAATTGTTGGAATTTAAGGTTTTTCAAATACGTGACATTTTAAATTTAATGTCATGCCTAAAAATCATTGGAATTTTAAGGTTTTTCAAATACGTGATAGTTTATCTTTAATTTCATGCTTGAAAATCGTTGGAAATTTAAAGTTTTCCAGAGTCATGACATTTTTGTTTTCAAGGTGTTTTTCCAACATCAACACTTTTTGTTTTCAAGGTGTTTTTTCCACAAAAAAAAATGGTTCTTACTGTCATTTTTTAAAAATGTTGAAAATGTACCTATAAATTTTTTTATGTTATTCCAGCATCAACACTTTTCGTTTTCAACCTATTTTTTTCATACTTTTTTGGGGTTTTTGGGCTAGAGTACCCGTTTTGCGGTAATAGTTCCCATGTGATTAGTAACTATGTTCACCTTGTAGATCCACCTAGAACCTACCGCTGACTTGTCCTCTAGCCTTGGGACAACTTCTCAAGCATTGTTCCTAATAATGGAGTCATACTCCTCTACCATGGCATCAACCCATATTGGTTTTGCACTACTTCTTCGAATGAGGATGGCTCAATCTATGCACTCTCGCTCATCATAACCATGTAGCCAATGTACCGATTTGGTGACCTCCTCTACCTGCACTGTGAAGTGGGTGCTCCCACATTCTCTCTAGCACCATGCATCAATCTGCCAGCTTCTCTAATGTGCTTCCTTCCATCTCTAGATGTCTCCACATGAGTGGGTGCTTCCACTCTCTGCTCCTCTACATGTGGTTGATCCGCATTATCTTGAGGTTCTTCCTTTGGTTAAAAGCTCCTCATCTGCATATAACTGAATCTCCCTCTCAAGGGAACATCTCATGGCCTTCTCTTCATCAAACTTCACATCTCTACGAACAAATGTTGTCATGTGAGATGGAAGGTACACCTGATAGTTGTGAGTTGTATCAATGTACCCTACAAATATGCCCAACTTAGTTGTTGACTCTAGATCTTTCCTTGTATCCTTGGTAACATGGTAATAAATTGATGAACTGAAGATCCTGAAGTGTGACACATTTTGTTTCTTCCTTGAAAAATCATCTTCTGGGGTGTTATTAACTCCCTCTGAATTCCTTCTAATGCACAAAAGTTCTTGAACTCATTCAACACGTATTCTCCACCTTTATCGCTCCTGAGAGCCTTCACTTTCCTTATAGTGTCTCTCTCAACAAGAGATTTAAATTCACAAAATTTAGAGAATGTTTGATCTTTCTTCTGCATGTCGAAAACCCAACACTTATGTGAGAAATCATCTACAAATATCACATAATACCTGTGTTTGGTCATGGAGGATATCAAGAACATTCGACACACATTTGAGTGAACTCTTTCAAAGATCATTGCACTTGATTTTCCTTATCATGAAAGGTGGATTTGGTGTACTTTCCCAATGTACACACTTTGCATATATCTCACTGCTCTAGTGCACCCTTGGGAAATCCTGTAGAAATTTGTTACATGATATTCAAGGCTCCGTGGTGTAAATGCCTCAATCTTTAATGCCATAATTCACCAATGTCTCGACTCTAAACCTTCTTTGCTTTCTTGCTCAAAGAAACACAATCTTCTACATCCAATTTATTGAGGTTCTTCACCCGAACCTTGATTTGCTTCACTTCTCACGTGGCTATGTGATGAAGGAAAGCCTTTCCTTTGCTAAATATCACATAGACTCCCTCTAAAAAGTAACAGTACCAATGTCAATCATACTATACCTTCCATCATCTCCCATATTGATGTTCATCTGGAAGTCCTTCTCCTACAAGTCACTAAAAAATTCTTTGTAGATAGTCATATGGATTGAGACTCCACTATCTAGATACCACACACTACCCATCACCAATGTCACCATGCATGCAATGAGGGTGAAATCCAACTCGGATTGTGAAGCCAGAGCTTCACTTTATGCTCCTCCTTAAGGCTTCTTGTTGGCCTTCTTGTGTGGACACTTCATGGCTTAATATCCCATCTCATGATAGTGAAAACATTTAGTCTTTGACAAGTCCTCATTTCCACCTTGACTAGAGTCCTCTTTGGATTGGGATTTCTTCCCTTCCCCTTTCTTTGTGTTTCCATCCAAGGCACAATTCTCCTCATCATCATGCTAGGATGAGGTTCCATCTCTAGTGTTCCACCTTATCTCTTCTTGCACCAAGTCAGACCACAAATGCTCCTACTTTGGTAGATTCTCCCTCCCATTTACCAAATCCTAGTAGTTGTGCCAGCTCTTGGGAAGGCCTAGAAGTGCTAGGTTGACCAGATCATCTTCAACAGTTGTAATACCAATGCTCCCAAGCTCATCCCAAAATCAGGTGAACCTGCTCAAGCACTGTGGTATTGTGTCACCCTTCTCCATTTTGATCTTCTGAATCTTGTCCTTTAATGCCAACTTCTTATGGTCCCTGTTGTTGTGAAACAAGTTTATCAAGGCTTGCCACATTGCATATGGTGTATCCTTCCCATGGAGATTCGAGATAATATGATCTCGAACTCTTTCTAGTATGATCCTTCTCGCCTTTGCCACACATTTCTTCCACTCTGCCAGATCTTGAGCATTGGTTGTTGGAGGCTTAGGAATATCATTTTCTATGAATTCCTTCAACTCGTTGTCTTCCAACACTGCCTTCATCTTTTCCTTCTAAGCAATATAATGTGAGTTTCCCTCAATGGCATATTCGAGTCTCAATCCATAGAACAACATCATGGTGGCTCTAAAGAATGATCCTGCAATTTGATTTCATCTCCAAAGACAAACTTCTATTCTTCTCTTCTAGTGAGATTTCATCTCCGATACCATGTATAAATTCCTTGTAGATTCAAACAGCTTATGTAATTTTCTAAAACAAAAGGCTTGAATCTACTCTACTCGTCAGCAAAAACAATTAATTGATCGATAAATCACGAAGCATACAAGAGAAATAATTCAATCAACACATTACACAATGATTTCCTGTGGAAATCCACAACTAAAAATCCATGCTATGTGTATATTGCATTAGTTAGAAAATATGAGAAGATTACAATACTTTTCTCAAGCCTGGGCAACCTGTACACTATCTCTATCTGTCTCACAACTTCCTAGAAAATCCTTGGTCAATGCTTAACCAATTTTCTGCTTGCCCAATTCCCTATTTTCTTGTATTGGTTCCTTGGGAATTAGCCCCTATTAATTAGGGAAATTCCTCAATTGGAATTGTGCAATCCATCATAGGCCTTCCTTTGATTGTGTTAGTGTCAGTCTTTGAAGCCTTCCTCTAGTGATGAAAGATGCTCTTACAAAGTGATTTTAAGGTGTCGAGGTCAAATTTTGTCATTTCGGTGAGTCTTCAAGTAAAATTTGGTCACTAGGTATTAGGTCTAGGGTTTGTTTTCACTCCTTCCAAAGTTTTCCAAGTGTCGTTCCATGTCACCATTCAGCCGAGTGTACCATCATTCAAAGAGTTGTCATCATCATTTCAGGTTCCAATGGGTCATTTTGTACCTTGTTCATTCTTCAATTGTGCTTGGGTAAGACTCATTACCCTCTCCTAGGGTTTTGAAGGTAATTTATCTTGGATGGTCGAATCATCAACAAAACTTGTAACCTGATGTTCATACACCTTCCCCTATCCTTAATGTACCTTAATAAACACTTCCCATCACTGATATCCCTCAAATTCCTCATTTTCCCACAAACCCTACTTTCTTGCTACAATTTGACAATTTTCTAGGCTAGGCATGTGTTTAGTCGTCTTGGACCACTTCCCCTCACTCAATCTTTGAAATTCCACTTTCCCCTATTTCTTAACATCCCTCCCTACTTCCCAAATTTTCCCAAGAATTTAGAAGCCCCTTATCCCCTTCATTTCACTTCATTTCAACAAATCCCCTATTCCACACATCGGGATAGGTTTTACTCAACTGATGTTTCTGAGAAAGGAAAAATGAATTTGGAAAAAGTGAGAGATTTTTGTGTCCACAATAGGCCAAGGAATAAAAACCTCCTTCAATTTTTACACAGGTGTCATGGTTTTAGAGAAATGTCAAAAATAAAGTTGCCTCAGGAGGGTTGCTGCACTTCTAGAGTGGCCTTGGAAAAATTAAGATTTCTCCTAGCCTGATTGACCAAATGACTTGTTTGATGATTGAAATGCTATCTAGACAGAGACAGATTTCCAATGAGCTATCATGAGCTCGATTTGGAGTTGAGGAAGACCTTCAAAAGTTAACTGCAACAGCACTCTGCATTTATGCAGCCTCATTTTGCACATTTTGAACAGTCTTGGGAGATTTGACTTTTGACAGGGCAAATGACTTCCAAATTGGAAAATTCAAGATGTTCTAGAACGCCTCCAAAAATGGTCTGCAAAAAGGCACTACCCACCTAGGAGGCGCTACGCACCTGGCAAGGTTTTCCTTTGTTAATTTGCACTAGTGCTACACACCTGGCAGCCAAGCCCCAAAACGCTCCAAAATCACTCAATTTACTTCAAATGTCTCAACTCACCTCTTTGAAAGTAAGTAAATCAATCCTTCTTGTTGAAAAGGGTTTTGCATCAATTTTTGGTGGTGTTTTCACTCATAAAGTTAAAACCCTAGTTTTGACTCAAAACTGTCGCAAAAATTCACAAACTGTCTTATAAATTTGACAAGCTCACTCTCTCATTTGTCCTTTTTTTCTGTTGTTTCCTAAATACCATTCCTTCATATATTCTTCCCAAATCCCATTCTTACATATAAATTTCCCAAACCCTATACTTTCTCCCCAAAACCCTACATGCTTACTCCTACATGCATCCCTAAACCCTACTCACTCCCTAAATATCATTCACGCTCTCATTCACCCTCACTCACTCATCCATAAAATCTCTTCATACTCATTTTTCATCCATCCACCCTATCTCAACATTCACCACAAGTGTTCACAAACAATGAAAAAAGCCAAGTGACTAGGCAATGAAAAGGCAAGGCTAGAAGACAACAGGCAAAGGAAATTGAGAATCCTAGGGAGATTGTCTTGAGCGGGTTAATATACACCAGGAGAAGTTGATTGAGAGGGCTAATAGAGACAAAAAGATGCTTCGTCACTTAGCCTATCACTACCTAACCCGGAACAAGATCTGTAATGCAAGGATGAAGAGGCTAAAAGCCAAGTTAAAAACAGATTTGAGGAGAAAAAAAGAGTAAGACAAGCTCAAGATCTTGGCTGAAGCATCATTGGTCTAGCATAGCACTTAACATATATCACTCATGCCAAATTTCAAGAACTTTTGTGAACTTTTTGGCATTTTTGAATTCTTCAGGGAAAAAACAAGTTTTTCCGGCAGGTGCGTAGCTCCACTGACGCTCGCTTTTGATAGGGACCTCCATTTGAAGAAAACTTGGAATTTTTTTATTCCTTATTAAAATTTATGCATGCTTAGAAGTTAATAGGAAATTTTGACAAGTTTTTGACCTCCAAAAGGGCCAAAAAACACCCCAAAAATGCCTTCTTTGCCACTTTTTGGCCACACAGGAAGCAGTCTTCGAAGATTGCAATTTTGGAGGGGAAAATGGACTCCAAATCAAAAAATTCAAGTTGTTCCAAAAATCAGACTCATGGGGATTTCGAACGAGCTATCCTGCACCTGATTTTGACCTCGGGAAGCCCTCCAAAAGCAGCTTGGAAAAAGTGTTATGCACAGAAAAAATGGCGCTACGCACAGGATGAAAAAGTGCCAATTTTGCTCAAAAACTTTGTTTTTCGCCTAGTTTTCTTCTAGTTTGACTTTTTCTCTCTGATGGTCAAATTCATGATGTGATATGATGTAAATTGATGTACTATGATGTAAAAATGATAAAAATTGACTTGATAAGGTAGATACAGCAGTTGTAGGTGGTTTAAAGTTGAATGAATCAGTTTCCTAGGTTTTAGAGGCAAGTTGTTCCACTGCCTATTTTGTAGTTCCTAGTTTAGATATGGTTGAAACCACCCCTCTTCTCATGGATTCGACCCCTGATGGATAGCACAAGTGGTTTGGAGGTCTATATCATGTTTTTTTCAGACATTTGTAAAGGTTGGACTCTTGTGGATGCATTGAGCACTATTGTATGTGTGCCATCATCTCTCTCTCTTTCTGCATAACTAAATGAATCAAGTGTAAAGGTGGAAATCATTTTTGTTTCAGTGCTCTACCTTGGGGTTTATTTATTTTTAAATGTTTTCAATTGTTTGAAGAGGACTCATGACACTTGCATGCCCTCTCTAGCTCCTCACCAGTCTTTAGACTCACCATTACACTCATTTCAAAGTGCTAAGACACTTGCCTACCTTGCCCCATAGAAACCTTTGCAAATCTGTGTTCATTTCCCGGACCCAAAGCTGCCTTCCTCATCTGATCCAGCAACCAACCATTAAATTCAATCAAATTCCTCTAAGTAAGCATACCTAACCTAAAATTAGTTTTTATATCAGTCATCTCAAGCCTTCCTTGATAAATTTTCATTGAGATTGACAAGGAGAGAGCCATCTCCCAACCTGGTAGTGCTAGCTACCAGGTTAAGCATGGTTTGATGTTACCCTAGACCTGCCTTCCTTCAGCCTGAGGTATATTTAGGCACTAACATAGTGGCGACCACACAGGGAACGTAGTTTTATGTTCCTTGACAAAATGTAATCAAGTTCAGATCTGAAATCATTCACCTGGTGACTCCCAATCAGTTTCGACATCAGATCCAAGGACTCCGTTGGAGGATGAACCTGGCCAGCAGAAACATGAAAGGACAATATGGAAAGATCAGGTATTCAAGTTGGAATTTCATCTAAGACATTATGTTCTTTTTTATAAATTATTTGTTCTCTTTTCCCGAGAATGTCAAGAAGGCTTTACAAAGTATATTGTATTTGAGAAAAGATCCTCGGCCTACATGTGATTCCTTCCCTTTGAAGATTGTGAATACCAAATATTTGCATGCCTTTGATCTTGATCAAGACCTTTCTTCTGAATTTTGTGATGACCATTTTCAAACTGATGAGCCTAAAGAGACCAAGATTTATTCTATAGCTTCTGTACATACCCCACTACCTTGTAAAATTCCAGATTGATACAAGCCTCTGATTTTACCTCCTATATCCCATGCTTTCCCTAAAAATCATTACATATATCTACCAAGATTTGATGGTGAATGTGACAACATCACTGCTGAGAGACATGTATTGAATTTTGAGTCTTTTCTCAACCTTTCTATAGTTGATGAAGAAGATGTCAGTATTAGGATTTTTTCTCTTTCTTTGCAAGGCAAAGTCAAGAGTTGATTCAAAACCTTGCCTGATGTGAGCATTCTAGATTTCCAACAGTTCGTCAAAGTTTTCATGGACAGGTGGGTGGTCAGATAGAACCCTTTCTTGATTATAGAAGAGTATAACTAGTTGAAAAGACTGCCAAGGGAGACAGTAAAATAGTTTTCTGCCAGATTTAATCAAGTCTACTTTTCGATGCCGGTTAATATAAGACATCCTCCTGGATCCGCTCTCTTGCACTACTTGGAATCCTTTGATCCGGAAATGGAGTTTCAGCTGAGAGAAAGGAACCTTGTAGCACTTGAAGAGATGCAAAACAGTGCAGTAGATGTAGAGGCTAATTTGTTGATCAGAAGGGAAAAGTTGAAGGTAGAAGAGATGAAGAACATAGATCCAGAGGAATAGACATCTTTAGAGGTAAAAGCCCAACATTTTGGTAAATGCAGTGGAAAAAATGATGCAGAAGATCACTACAAGGAATGACTATGATGTTCAAGATCATGGCTCGCTGATTGAAGAGGAACAAGTTGTTGATCCAAAACATTTTCTTTCTTATCCCAAATGTCATAGATCGGATAATGATTGTTTTATAGATCATCTTGGAGAAGAGAGATCTGTTGATATGACATGTATTCTTGATGATGTTTCTTATATTGATGATTTCCCTAGGTTTGATTAGAATGATGATGATTATGTTCTCCAAACAGAAGCTAATCTTGCAAACAACTTAACAACTGGTTTGTGGAAGGAGGAAGTTCATTTTTAGCAGCTCGAATACAGTGATCAACCGTTGCATATCAGCCATGGAAGTGAGGAAGAAATTGAAACAAATTTTGAAGTAAGTGAAGGATCTTTGCCTTTTTGTTTTGCTTCGTTTCAGTTCATCAGAGACAACTTTCATGCAATCAGAAATCAACCGTCAACAAGTCTTGATCAGGACCATCTTGAGGGCAATGAAAACCTTGTTCAAGACATTTCATATCCAGAGTTGCAGCCTCTGAATGTCATTTATTTTCAAGTTGCAAATGAAGACTTGGAAGCTGGACTATATGATCGAATGATGCAAGATGATTCCATACCATTCTGTTTTGAATCATTTCATTTTTTGAAGGAAAATTTGCATAGTACATCTTCAGTAGCAGCGTGTAGAAAATCATGTAATCTCATCAGAGCCAATAGAAAATGGCTTGCAGCAATCTTTTCAAGTTTTTCATGATCCAATAGCTGATGTGTTGGATGATGTCTAAGGTCAAAGTCCTTCTCCATTAGCTACTTGTGAGCTTGAAACGTGTACTTATACAAACTTGATCTGATAGTTGATTTCTTTGTCATTTTCAGCAGGAGTCTCGTCACAAATCTCAGATGAAAGTTTGCATTCATGGTACGAGGAGAAGAAAAGTAATACATTGGATTAGCTAAGTCCCAGTGCACATGAATTTCAAGATCCTTACGTAGTGTTTTTTGGATTCAGATAGAGAATCCATATCATTCAACGGATTTGTTTACAAGTTTTCATGGGAGTTTCCTTTCAGTGGCTTTCTCTTGTTGTTCACAAGCAAGCACTTGTGGAGAATGCAAACAATAGCTAGAATGCTTACTTGGTTGCATTGGTTGTTTCATTTCACTTGATCAGGTGATGAATGGAACTGTTAGAGTAGATTTTGATGAATAAGCTCTATTTTGAGCATTGTTTCCAGTTTGTCAATTGTGTTTTAGTATTTAGTCAGTTTGTGTCGTCAAGTCATCAGTTTTTAGTCGTGCATTTCAATTTGAGTTTTTGACCCCATGCCCAATGGATAAGGCACTGGTCTGCTCTCCCAAAGATCTGTGGTTCTTGGCACCTCCAAGGAGCTACCATCCCCATTGGAACCAATGTTAGTGTCAGCCTTTGAAGCCTTCCTCCAGTGATCAAATATGCTCTTACAAAGTGATTTTAAGGTGTCGAGGTCAAATTTTGTTATTTCAGTGAGCCTTCAAGTAAAATTTGGTCACTAGGTATTAGGTCTAGGGTTTGTTTTCACTCCTTCCAAATTTTTCCAAGTATCAGTCCATGTCACCATTCAGCTGAGTGCACCATCATTCAAAGAGTTTTCATCATCATTTTAGGTTCCAATGGGTCATTTTGCACCTTGTTTGTGCTTCAGTTGTGCTTGGGTAAGACTCATTTCCCTCTCCTAGGGTTTTGAAGGTAATTTATCTTGGATGGTTGAATCATCAAAAAAACTTGTGTTCTGAAATTCATACACCTTCCCCTATCCTTAATGTACCTTAATAAACACTTCCCATCACTGATATCCCTCAAATTCCTCATTTTCCCACAAACCCTAGTTTCTTGCTACAATTTGACAATTTTCTAGGCTAGGCCTGTGTTTAGCCCTTTTGAACCCCTTCCCCTCACTCAATATTTGAAATTCCACTTTCCCATATTTCCTAACATCCCTCCCTACTTTCCAAAATTTTCCCAAGAATTTAGAAGCCCCTTATCCCCTTCATTTCACTTCATTTCAACAAATCCCCTATTCCACACATCGGGATAGGTTTTACTCAAATGATGTTTCTGAGAAAGGAAAAATGAATTTGGAAAAATCGAGAGAGTTTTGTGTCCAAAATATGCCAAGGAATAAAAACCTCCTTCACTTTTTACACAGGTGTCATGGTTTTAGAGAAATGTCAAAAATAAAGTTGCCTCAGGAGGGTTGTTGGACTTCAGGAGTGGCCTTGGAAAAATAAAGATTTCTCCTAGCTTGATTGACCAAATGACTTTCTTGATGATCTAAATGATATCTAGATAGAGAGATATTTCCAATTAGATATCATGAGCTCAATTTGGAGTTGAGGAAGACCTTCAAAAGTTGACTGCAACAGCACTCTGCATTTAGGCAGCCTCATTTTGCACATTTTGACCAGTCTTGGGCGATTTGACTTTTGATAGGGCAAAAGAATTCCAAATTGTTAAATTCAAGATGTTCTCGAAACTAAACTTGATAAGATTTCCAACGAGATATCCTGCATCCAATTTGGACACTGGGAAGGCTTCCAAAACTAGTATGAAAAAAGAAGCTATGCACCTGGCAAGGTTTTCCTTTGTTAATTTGCACTGGCGCTATGCACCTAGCAGGTGCTACGCACCTGGCAGCCAAGCCCCAAAACGCTCCAAAATCACTAAATTTGCTTCAAATATCTCAAGTTACCTCTTTGAAAGTAATTAAATCAATCCTTATTTTTGAAAAGTTTTTTGCATCAAGTTTTGGTGGTGTTTTGACTCATAAAGTTAAAACCCTAGTTTTGACTCAAAACTGTCCCATAAAATTCACAAACTGTCTTATAAATTTGACAAGCTCACTCTCTCATTTGTTCCTTTTTTCTACTGTTTCCTAAATACCATTCCTTCATATATTCTTCCAAATCCCATTCTTACATATAAATTTCCCAAACTCTATACTTTCTCCCCAAAATCCTACATACTTACTCTTACATACATCCCTAAACCCTACACTATTCCCAAACCCTACTCACTCCCTAAATATCATTCACACTCTCATTCACCCTCACTTACTCATCCATAAAATCTCTTCATACTCATTTTTCATCCATCCACCCTATCTCATCATTCACCACAAGTGTTCACAAACAATGAAAAAGGCCAAGTGACTAGGCAGCGAAAAGGCAAGGCTAGAAGACAACAGGCAAAGGAAATTGAGAATTATAGGGAGATTTGTATTTAGTGGGTTAACATACACCCAGAGAAGTTGATTGATAGGGCTAACAGAGACAAAAATATGCTTCGTCACTTAGCCTATCACTACCTAACCCGGAACAAGATTTGTAATGCAAGGGTGAAGAGGCTAAAAGCCAAGTTAAAAAGAGCTTTGAGGAGAAAAAAAGAGTAAAACAAGCTCAAGATCTTGGCTGAAGGATCATTGGCCCAGCATAGCACTTAACATAGATCACTCATGCCAAATTTCAAGAAATTTGGTGAATTTTTTTGCATTTTTGAATTTTCCAGGGAAAAAACAGGTTTTTCCGGTAGGTGTGTAGCTCCACCGGAGCTCACTTTTGATAGGGACCTCCATTTGAATAAATCTTGGCATTGTTTTATTCCTTATCAAAAGTTATGCATGCTCAGAAATTACTAGGAAATTTTGACAAGTTTTGGACCTCCAAAAGGGCCAAAAACACCCAAAAAAATGCCCTCTCTGCCACTTTTTGGCCACACAAGAAGCAGTCTTGGGAGATTGCAATTTGGGAGGGGCAAATGAACTCCAACTAAACAAATTCAAGTTTTTCCAGAAAGTAGACTCACAAGGTTTTCCAATGAGCTATTCTGCACCTAATTTGGACCTTGGGAAGCCCTCTAAAACCAGCTTGGAAAAAGCGCTACGCACAGGAAAAAAATTGGCGCTATGCACAGGATGAGAAAGTGCCAATTTTGCTCAAAAACTCAGTTTTTCGCCTAGTTTTCTTCTAGTTTGACATTTTCTCTCTTATGGTAAAATTAATGATGTGCCATGATGTAAATTGATGTACTATAATGTAAAAATGATAAAAAATGATTTGATAAGGTAGATACATCAGTTGTAGGTGGTTTAGAGTTGAATGAACCAATTTCCTAGGTTTTAGAGGCAAGTTGTTCCACTACCTATTTTGTAGTTCCTAGTTTAGATATGGTTGAAACCACCCCTCTTCTCATGGATTTGACACCTGATGGATAGCACAGGTGGTTTGGAAGTCTATATCATGTATTTTTTCAAACATTTGTAAAGGTTGGACCCTTGTGGATGCATTGAGCATACTATACATCACTTTTGCAGTTTGACAAGGAAATAAACTAGGTTTCGCAGCATTTTGTGGGATTCTAGTGGTAATGTAAATTAGCATTGATTTTCCTCTGTTGTCTTAGTTGATCTTATGTTTATGTGTGCCATCATATCTCTCTCTTTCTGCATAACTCAATGAATCAAGTGTAAAAGGTGGAAATCATTGGTGTTCCAGTGCTCTACCTTGGGGTTTATTAAGTTTTAAATGTTTTCTACTATTTGAGGAGGACTCATGACACTTGCATGCCTTTTCCAGCTCCTCACCAGTCTTTAGACTCACCATTACACTCATTTCAAAGTGTTAAGACACTTGCCTACCTCGCCCCATAGAAACCTCTGCAAATCTGTGTTCATTTCTCGGACCCAAAGTTGCCTTCCTCATCTGATCAAGCAACCAACCATTAAATTCAATCAAATTCCTCTGAGCAAGCATACCTAGCCTAAAATTAGTTTTTATATCAGTCATCTCAAGCCTTCCTTGATAAATTTTCATTGAGATTGACAAGGAGAGAGCCCTCTCCCGACCTGGTAGGGCTAGCTACCAGGTTAAGCGTAGTTTGATGTTACCCTAGACCTGCCTTCCTTCAGCCGGAGGTAGATTTAGGCACTAACAAACTGCATGCACCACCTATAAAATTTGGATGATTATACAACTGATAGTACACTACCCTTGAACTCAATCTGAACTAGGTAACTCTCAGATCTCACATTCATGAGTTATTTATGGTTGAATTATCAGTTAACTGGTTGAACACATGAAGCAACACCCCACTATTAGATCTCCTACTATTTCCTCCATCAGTTGGAACTAGATTAACTGACTTTAACTTGGTAAAAATGAATTATTTAATTAAAACTCAAAATAAACTCAACCAGGGCTCCTACAAAGTAGGAGAAACTCTACATGACTCAAGTTAGACCTTCAAATCGAATCAACTAAGCCAACTAAGTCATTAACTTTCAACTGAGTCATACAAGTTGTCTTGTGATTTGGAATTACATTTTTTCTCCTAATTTAATTAAAGGGAAAATTAAATCAGGATTTTCTTGTTGCATTTTCAACACAACTCAAGGTATGTCTTAGACCATAAGCTTTGTTATAAAGTTCTCTTCATGTAAAAGGTATGATCATTCTTTTTTTCAAATTTGCTTTCCATTACTGACACCGTTATGTCTATGGTTTTGAATCTTAAATGTTCTTATTGGGGTGATTAATCATTAGATTAAATCTACCCTTGTCATATTATCATTTTGATCATTCTCTTGAAACTCTAACCTTTAGGGTTCACTATAAAACCCTAGCTTCTTAATTCTAAGGGTATGTCAATAATGTTGAAACACTAGTCCTTTTAGGGTTGTTGATAAAGTCTACAAATCCTATTCTTTTGATGTTTAGGGTTTTGGTATTATTATGATAGAACCCTAGTTTTTTAGGATTTGTTGTTAATGTCTAATTTATGTATTGAAACCCTAGATATTTAGGGTTTGGTAAATTAGGGTTTATGAACAAAACCCATGTAATATTTATAGTAAGATCCTAGGAATAAAACCCTAGGAGTATATTCATTTGTATGATCGAAACCCTATCCTGGATAAAATTGTTGTATATCTACCTTCGATGTATTGATGTTTGTATTGTTAATTTTTCATAAGCTTATATTTTCCCTTGCTTTGATAATTTCATTTCTTCATTAATACATTAATTTCACCCCATAACATCCTAAAATTATACAAATTTACATCATTATTCATCAACATATGCAACTATGTAGAAAGAACAATAACATCATCATCAATGCAGCGGAACATAAAGGAACAAGAGAAGAAAAGCATGCACACATAGAGACACCAGGATTGGTTAGAGACCGAGGAAAAATTCATTATGGGGAAAACCCTTGCAAATATTCTTCTAATATATTGTCATCAAATGATTCAGAAAAAGAGAGTGCAACGATCCATATCTTCATAACAAATAGAATATCCATGAAATGCATCTAAACATCAAAACTATGATTCAGATGACTGTAATGTATTGTCATTGCTTGTAGCCTATTGTCAAACACTTTTGTCATTGAGCCAAATATTCCAAACACTAAAATATCATCTTGGAGTCCCAGTTGCAGGGAGGAGGAGTTGTGTGAGTGACTATGACAAACAAGGTCACTCTCTGTGAACTGCATGATAGCGACGATGGCAGCTCAGTTGCTCCCATACCATTTTGTGTGAGCGACTAGGGACCAAACTGACCTAGACTCTCTGTCACTCTCATGAAGGCTTTGTGCCAACGTCCAAGGGTCCAAAGTTTCTCGCATGACCACTATGTTCTAGTGTCTAGGATCCCAAATACTCATTTCTATGCCAACGACTTTGAATCAGAAAACTCTAGTTTAGTGCGAGATTCATCCTAATGTTTTAGACCCTTAAGCGAGCTTCCTCTATCAGACTTGTGTGAGGCAAGACAAAATAGAAGAGGACAAGAGAGCTTGATGTGTGTCCAAATAATTTTGAGGTCTCTTCTATTTATAGGCTTCCATGAGGGTCCACTTAACCTATCCATTGGTACATGTGCATAAGGCCGACCTGATCCATAATATATGTATGAATAAAATAATTCATAACTCAATTTCTGCTTGTCTAAATGAGGTGATATTTAGGTTGATTTTTTTCCTCTCGGAAAGAGGAATATGATGCCATAATAATCTCCATAAAATGAGTATTCCAAAGTGGAATTTGACCGCAGTTGCATAGTTTAACATGTATTGATGAGAAATGATAGTGCATGAAATCCTAGATATGTATATGCAAGTATGCTAACCTAATTGTTGATACTCATGTTTTAATTTGTGAATTCTAGTTTTTGTAACAAATCCTTCGTAGAGATTGGTATTCTAGGATATGATGATATTGTTTTGATTTAGTTTTTATGATAAAATCTAGGTATAGTCTGTCATGTAATTCTAAAGGCATATTGTCGAAACCTTAGATGTATAATACTATGATTGAATTTTCATTTGATTGAATTGCTTGTATATAAAGGCTTTATGTCTCAAATATGGAGTCTATGGTTCATGACAAAACCCTAGCAAGAATTTGAAGTCTAGTATGTAAAAATATGTGTCTATTGTTGGTTATGAACCTAACTAGGTTTAGGTGTCTGATGTCTAAAGTCTAAATGCTTCCATTATAGTAACATGATTTTGATATAGTTAACTTCATGTTTCTGTATGTTTGTATTTGGTTGTACTTGTTATTAAAGTTTTGCAGGTACATAATATTCAAGATAATAAAGATGTTCATATGATAATAATAAGCATGATGAAGGAAGTTATATCAATGATCGTGATCAAGGTGACCTTGATGTCATAAGAAGGATTGAAGTTGTGAAAGGTTCTTCGATGTTATAGAAGGAGGAAGTTGTTGATCTCCCTAAGTTAAGAGGGAGCCTACATAGAAGAAAGGATATATCTCCCAAGTTGAGAGGGAGGGCATATTATGATAGTGAATATCTTGAAGTAAGTAAAAGTACTATAGATGAATGTACGTGATTCATGAAGTTGCAATCAAAAGACTTGAGAAGAACTAAGGTTATATTTAGTGTTGTTGAAGAAGTGAAAATCTTGCAACAAGATGTATTTGGATAAGTTTATGATGATATAAGCAAAATTTCAATGATTGAGGACCCCAAAGTTTTGTTTTTACTTGTATATATATATATTTGAAAGTTTATTACTGATTCAGGTTCTGTTTGTACAAGTAAATCTATCCATAAGAGGGTTGAAAACTTTGGAAGCATGCTTGGACAAATGGATATATCTAAGTTAGTTAATAGGGAGAGACGAGGCATCTAATGGTAAGATGCTTGCGAGGACATCTGATCGACCTATGTGTTGATGTCTAGATCCGGAATTAGGGAGGGTAGTGTTGGTCATGGAGATCTGACCTTGGATACGCAACAATATCCTTAGGTTGGTGGTAAATTTTAAATTCCTGGCGGTACCTAGAGTGGCTAAAGCTTGAGTCCGTCTTAGTGACACTCGATTAGAGTACCTTGGTCAGGTATCTAATTTGTAGCACTACATGTGCTATGAGTCTTCATAGAGCATATCATTTTGAGATCTTCCATGTACCTTTGTATATATATAACTATGAAAAACTCCCTAATTAAGAGGGAGTGTTGAAGAATGTAACTAGTGTCGGTCTTCATAATTATATTTAAGTCATGATGTAATGTATTTATCAAAATAAAGAAAAATAAATTTTATCATTAAATAAATTGACTTATTAAAGTGTGGGTTTCATTCTTGTGTTAATTGGGTAAAATCCTCCATTGTAGGCTTCTAGGGTTTATGTCGAGTATCGTTTTCCATATCATAATGTAAAAGACCCTTCTGGGGCTTCATTTTCAAAGAAAAAAATCATTCTAATGTAAAATAGGTCAATTAGGACTCCTCCACCATGTCAGCCTCAAACTGGACAAGTCAGCCTAATCTGAGGGGAAAAAACTCCTATATAAAGGCAACAACTTGGCCTCATTTGGAGCACTCCCTCATCAAGTTCGATTTAAATCTCCTGGCACCAAAAAAAGTGTGAAATTTAAGGGATAAGAAGAAAAAGGATAGCGAATGAGAAGAAGGTCTCTATCAAGCACAAGAAGTCGAAATTATCTCTCTCTCTCACACACACAGGTGTGAAGTTGTTGAGCCACTGGAGGGGCCAAAACTGCAATGCTGAAGCTAAGTCGAAATTTTGGATTGTTGTTGGGTTGTAGCTGCTAGACAAGAAGAGACTATTGAAGTTGTTGAATTTCATTGGAAGGCTGACTTGGTGGAGGAGGAAGGTATTTTGGTCTAGGGTCTTGGTCTATCTCAATTTGAATTTGCTAGTGGAAGATTTTGACTGGGTTTTCTCTTATAGAGGTGTTTTAGCACTGGCAAAGTGCCTACATCTGGTGTCTTTGATCTTTGTGTTTTTTCTTTTCATAATTGCTTGGTGAAACAAAGATAAGGGAAGAATATAAGAATTTTAATAAGAACTTAAAGATATCACAAGTAATTATCAACATAAGAAAATATTTCTTCCTTTTTTATTTTCAACATTTTGAACCTTCCCTTGAATCTTTGGAATATCCCATCGTTATCATCTATTGGGAATGCATTAGGAAAGTTTTATTGCTACAATCTAGAAACTAAATTTTTTTGTAAGACCACTTATGCTTGAATATGCGTGGAGATGGACTTCAATAAGGGTATTCATGTTGAGATTAATATGACGGCTCTAGACTATGTTTATGTTCAAAAGATTGATTATGAAAATGTTTCATTCCGGTGTAGACCTTGTTATGAAACAAGGCATGTCATAAAAAATTTCCCCAAGCATTTGCAGAACAACAAAGATTGGGAAAAAAATGAAGGCCCAAATGGTGGGAAGGATCTCACGACAATCATTATACGATATACAAAGAAGAAGGCTCTCGAGATAATAAAAAAAAAAGAATTAGAAGATATATATGAAGCATATACTTTCAAATAAAATGCATAAGAGGAAACAAAACTCAGTTAGGAAAAAACACATGCCAGTGAGGATCCTCTAGACTCAACAAAAGTGAAAAAGTAACAAGCCCTCATGGAAAATGGAATCCCCTCCTGAATCCACAAGGAATAAAGCACGACTTCTTGGGCATATAAGTGGATGAAGAAGAATTCAATAATATGAACGCTCACTTTCCAAAGAATGACCCACCAGAATTAGCAGAAAACATGGGTTGACTTCAAGTTAGGAAGAAAGGAAAAAGTATTTCACAAAGGAAAACAAGAATTTAGACTAAATCAAAACAAAAGTAGTGAAAATATAATATAATTGTGTTTGGATATTAGGGATTTTTTAGAAAAAAATTAGCTGGAAAGGGATTGAAATTTTTGCATCATGGGGTACTCACTTGAGGGTTTAGATTGAGCCTTCATGCTCAATCTCAAACGTGCAAGGAAGATTGATATATGTAAAGGTTCTAGCCTTGTAACCAGATTAATATTTAATACAAATCCTTACCCGTTTATTTAAAAAATAATAATGAATTCAATAGTGGACCTTGCCTTAGTCATTATAATTATGAAAATATTATTAATAATATAAAAAGCATAGGTTTAGAGTGTGTCATGATAAGGTCATATCCAACATTCAATGTTTGAGTTTAAGAAGGTTTTTGAGTTATAATTTATTGTGTTGGATGGAGCAAGGGAAGGTAATTATGACATTGCTTATTATGTTGAGAGGTGCTCTCCAACCCAATATGGTAGAGGTGTTGCAATGTAATGTGATGTCATGTAAACATTTTGACTCGATCAAAATAAAATAATAATTATGACTTGGTCAAATTACATAAAACTACAAATAAAAATTAAATTAAATTAAAAAACATAAAATTTATAATTAAACCGCCCTAGATCTCTCTTATGTCCAAATCTACCAAATGTGGATGGGGATCAAATCTCTTGACATGTAAACCTCTTTTAGAGTGAAAAGAGATTTGATCCTTATCGACATTTGGTAGATCTGGAGTTAAGATGGATCTAGGCTGGTAAGAGAATAGAGATAATTTGAGAAATATGATGTTGAAGTTATTTTATAGATTTTGATATAAAAAAAAATGATACAAAAATTGGTTTGGATGTAAGAATTAATTTGTTATAATTAGATATAATATGAAGTATAAGTTTCAAAATAATAATAATGATGAGTTACATAATATTTCTTTATACATTGATAAAACAATTCCTATAAATTAAATACATTTATGTAATCAAATTGTAAGTCCTCTCTCTCTCTCTCCTCTTTTGATATTATAATTAAATATAAGTATGAATTATAAGTTTTCAAAATAATAATGAGTTACATAATATTTCTTTATACATTGATAAAACAATTCCTATAACTTAAATACATTTATGTAATCAAATGGTAAGTCCTCTCTCTCTTTCTCTCTCTCTTTTCTCTTTTGATATATGTGTGTGTGTGTGTTTATTCTCACATGTACATTTAACTCCCACACACCCCTTTAGGATCATGAAAATTGGATTCTGTCGTTGTCCCATAAAAGAAGATTGCCAGTAGAAGTGTGGAAAATGAAGGGAAACCATCAAATGTGGAACCATCAGCGTAGTCTAAACGTTTGACGTTTTGGCCCTTTTACGAGCATATTTTATGATCAAATTTACCTTAAATCTAGCAAGAAATTGTTGGAATTGTAGTTTTAAGTTGCTAAGATTATATAATTTCAGTGCCTTCAGAGTTTTTTAAGGCACTAAAATCCATTTATGCATTCAAAAATATAATTTTAATAATGGAAAACTATGATGTCACCAGGAATCATATCATCGACTTCTTGTGAAAAAGGCCAAAAGGTAAAATGTTTAAATTTTCCTAAAACCATATTGATGTCATCACTTAGAGGAAAGTGGATAAGAAATACAAGATTATTGGCATCAACATTACTGGGGAAGTAGATTGTCGACTCAGCAATATTCATGGAATTTGGAAACAAGGAGCCAACGTTGGAAAAATGTATTATTAATCACCAACAACTACAACCAGCCTAGATCCATCTTAACTCCAGATCTATCAAGCATCGAGAGGGATCAAATATCTTGAGGTGCGGACCTCTTTTTTTAGTCCAAAAAATTAAGGAAAGGTTTGCACCTCGAGAGATTTGATCCCTCTTGGCACTTGATAGATCCAAGCTTAAGATGGATCTAGGTTGGTTTCAGTTGTGTGAGGTCACACAAAATTTGTTGAACATCTAATTATTTTGATCATTTTAAATATGCTAAATATGTCTAAGATTAATATGGTCATTTTAATTTTAAATTTTCTCAATTATCTTAGTTTGTTGGGATGATAAAGGTTGTTAATAAATTTAATGATGAAATAAAAATTTTGAATGAAAAGTGGCAATGTAACAATGTTGAACAATAGAAAAGTGAATAATAAGAATGTAGTCAGTTAAAAATAGCTTTCATTGTGATCAATCTCAAACTATTTTCTTCTACTCTTCTTATTGTCACGCTTATTGGTTTTGCCATCTTTTCATATCGATCATATGAAAAGGGCGGTTGAAATCATAGATCATTCAAATCTTTAACTCAATTTATTTTAGTAAATGTCATAACTTTGCCTCTCTTGCTCTCCAATATTAATAGCAATTTTCCCCGAAGCCAATGATTGTGACTCATGGAGCATTAAACCCCATGTAAGTTTTAGTTTTATATTACCTCGTTTAAATGCAAAGTGACTAACAATGTTAAAAGATGGAAAATGGGAATAATAAGAATGTTGTCAATTACAAATAGTTTACAATTTCAAGAAACAAACATTTTAGGTAAGTGAACATTTTTATTTAAGATGAAAATTCAAATATTTTATTTATGGTTGAATTACTATAACGCATAAATCAATACACGTTGTCAATAATTTTTTGTGTGCTTACACTAAAATCATTGCACATTATTAATCTGATTACTTTGAAATTAATTTACATCACACATCTAGTTACATCAAATAAAAATCAACATCTACACTAAAATCAATGCATCTAGTGCAAGCAATT
>APFE030459710.1:23473-83576 GCA_000404065.3 Pinus taeda | reverse complement strand
TTTGCTTCCAAAAATTTTGAAATGCTTTACTGAAGGAGTCTCACCATACTAGAGCTCATGAGGAGTTTGAGTGCTGTTTACTCGGACATTTGTTTTGTTGAGAATAACAACCGCAGCAAATGTAGCTTCACCCCAGAAGGCTGTGGGAGTTCCAGACTCATCAAGCATAGCACGAGCCATTTGTTGAACCGTTCTGTTCATCCTTTCTACCACTCCATTTTGCTGAGGAGTCCTAGCTGTAGAGAATTCCCTTCTTATTCCATGTTTTTCACAAAAGTCAAAAAATTCATTTGAGGTAAACTCCCCACCTCTATCAGACCTGAGGCATTTGATTTTGTGATCTGATTCGTTCTCCAACAAGGATTTGAATGATTTGAACTTTTCAAAGCCTTCATCTTTGTGATTCATAAGTCCTATCCAACACATCCTGGAAAAGTCATCAATGAATAATATGAAATATTCTTCTCCTCGAGGTGACCTTTTCCTAGATGGGCCACATACATCATTATGGACAAGTTCAAGTGGCCTGCTAGCTGATCCTTCCTTCTCAGGAAAGTTAGTTCTGGTTTGATTACCAAACTGACATGATTTGCAAATTGTATTGTCTAGAATTCTGATGTCTTGAAGACCACGAACTGCCTGGTATTTACATGCTTTCCTTATCTGTGAGAAGCTAAGATGCCCCAATCTTCTGTGCCATAACTAGTGTTCATCGTTCTTGCTTAGATAGCATTGATGTTGTCCTTCTTTGAATATGTATAAATTATTTGGAGTCCTTATGCCTTTGATCACTGTTTTTCCTGTATCAAGATCACGAACACTACATCCATTTGATCGAAATATTACCTCCGTTCTTTGATCACACATCTGGCTGACACTCAAAAAATTATGCTTTAACCCATCAACATACATAACATTTCCAGCTTTGATCTTTTCTTTCAACTGAACAGAACCTTTACCTTTTATGAGCGCAGGGGTGTCATTTCCAAAAGAGACCTTCTTCTCCTTCTCTAAGGCACTATATGACTGGAGTTTTTCCTTATCACCTGTTATGTGTTTCGAACAACCACTATTAATGTACCATTGATTTTCTTGCCCTTCTGCATATAAAGCTATACCACATCTCTTTGGTTGTGGTTCCTTCATTCTCCATGTTTTGACACTTGAGGCTTGCTCCTTCTGAGTTGTCTGCTGAAACCTACTCCTGCATTTAGAATCTTCATGACCAAAGTTGTTACAAATAGAGCATTCTATTTCATTTTTAAGAGCAGAAAAATTATTGTAGGTTCTGATCCCAGAAATGCTCCTTTGTTTTTGAACTTCTCTAGTCATGATTGTCTTATAGGCAACACACTGAGCTGCTTTGTGACCAAAGTTATGACAAGGAAAACATTGGCCATTGAATAAACTCCTGCAGTTATCAAATCTATCAACCAACCGATTTTAGTTTCTACTGACACCATTCTTGAGGCAAATTGGGAAGATTTTACCTGTGGCTAGTTGTAGCTTCTGTTCATCCTTAAGGTGGATAGCCCCTGATTTACATGGTAGTCTTTGTTCATTCTTGAGGTAAATTGTCCCTGATTTACCTGGTGATTTTTATTTGACCTTTGCTCACTCCTCCTTGCCGCATCAAGATAACTTTTGGAGGTGGATGGTTGCTGTGCTTGAGATGCTTCTTCATTATACCCCAGAACTGTCTTGATTAGTGGAGAACGTTGTACATTGATAATCTCATCTAGAGTTTCTGATCCTTTAATAAATCTAAGATTAAGAGCTTTTGTTTTCTCAATCTCTTTTCTAAGACCAACAATTTCACATTCTAACTTTTCATGAAGTTTTTCTTTTTCAGCAAGTTGGAATTGAAGAGTATTAATGATCACATTCTTCTCTTCTAAACATACTTTGAGTCTAGAAATTTCTTCATAAAGACCTTCTTCATCTATAGCATCCATAAAATCATCATCTTCAAAAGCCATTAAGAGTCTATAATTGTTACATTGTTCATCTTTGTCACTATTTGAAAGTCCATCACTGTCTTCATGAGTGTAATAACTTTTCTTATTCTGTTTCTTGTTCCATCTGACAGGTTCCTTACCTTTATCAAGCTTGTCTTTATGTGGACACCTTGTAGCATAGTGACCGACTCTTCCACAAGCAAAGCATTTGAAAGGTAACTTACCTTTGAATCTTCCAGCACCCCGTTGAAGGTTCTTGATAAAATTTGATTCTTCGTCTTCTTCTGATAGATGTCCTGACTCATAGTAATCTCCTTTGCCTGAAGCCTTGAAAGCAGCTTTTCTTCTGTCTGATGGTACTCCTTTCCTCATTTCGTAAGCGGTCAAGATTCCGTGCAGCTGTGACATAGTGAGGTTTCGTAGATTCTCTTTTTCTTCTATAGCAAAAACTTTAGATTCAAACTTATGGGACAAGGATCTTAGAACCTTTTCAACCACAACAACCTCTTTTACTTCTTCACCCAAGTTTTTCATACAATTAAAAATCTCATCTACACGAAGGAAATAGTTAGCCACACTTTCATCATTGTGCATTCTGAGATTTTCATACTGAATTCTGAGGGTTTGAAGTTTTTCTTGTTTTACCTGTTCATCTACTTCATAACTCAGAACAATCTTGTCCCATATTTCTTTTGCGGATTTATACTGCATAACCTTGACGAATTCTAATTAAGATAGACATCCTAATAGAGTGTTAAAAGCCTTTGCATTTGTTTCATATTGCTTCTTACCAGTCGGATCTACTGGTGTTGCTGACGGAAAGGTGTACCCTGTATCTATGATATCCCAAACTTTTGTACCAAGAGATTGAAGATAGGTAGTGACTCTTACCTTCCAATATACGAAGTTTGTCCCATCAAAAACCGGTGGCCTGATCGATGCTTCCCTCTCGTAGTTGCTCATGATGATAGATCTTCCTTCAAGCGATCAAGCTTCTTCTGAAGGACCTGCTCTGATACCAATTGTTGGAAAAAATACTAAGAGGGGGGGTGAATCAGTATTATCAAATTCTTTTCAATATTCCTTCTAGATTTATAATTTAATTTATTCTTCAGATGTTGACCATTAATTTGAATGTCAATACCATATAATAATAAACAGGAACAAGGAAAAACAGGCAGACACACCAAAGAACACCAGATATAAGGTGGAAACCCAATGTGGGTGAAAACCACATGCTGTAATGAGTCTCTATCTTCTTTCAATTAGAAACTTCTTTTACAATGATTCTGTACTGGTGCAGTCCTTCACTAGTGCGTAGGCTGCAACCTACAAAGAGCTACAACCCTATCTCGTTTGCAGTCTCTCTTGGAAGGGAGCTACAACCCCCTTAGCTCTTGTACTAGCTGAGTTACTAGTACATAGGTGCTAACCTACTTCTTTTCTTCCAAGGACCACGTTTCATTAATTTTTAGACTGGATCCATGAACATCAAATAATCATCAAGTATATGTGAATCAACCAATCTCCTTTTACTATCAACTAATGAATAAGCCAATGCAGTAACCAGAAAACCAATACCAGTAATCTAAACCCAGAACTTTGCAGCAATAGACAAAAGGCAACCAAAAATATTTTAAGAAAACTCTGCAACTTCACCAATAGAAACCTGTGAATATCCGCAGTTCTTCTGTGTCTAGATTGCGCAGCTCCACACCTGCACTGTCTACCTGACAGCGCACCTCCACACCTAATGAGTCTATTGCACTGCGTACCTTCGCACCTGCGCCTTCTGCTGCTCTGCGTACCTCCGCACCTGTGCCTTCTGCTGCGCTGCGTACCTCCGCACTCGCGCAATGGATCGCCTGCAGACCTCCGTATAGAGCCAAATTATCAGTCCTCTAATGTGCCACAGACTGTCAGATCCACAGATTTGATCATGCGCCAAAGAGATCACGACCTATCAATAGATCTGCCTTATAATTTACAGTTTTCACCTTGATTTAGATATAGCTTTTCAAACCGATCACCCAAAATTTCAGATCTTAAGATATTCAATTTTCACAAGTGTCTAGCCAAATGATCTCCTTTCCTTTTTATAGGCAAGCTCTCACTCAAACCATGGATCAAAACCATAGAAAACCAATACAAGGGATCCAAAACCGGGGTTCAATAATTTAGATGCTATACCACAGACCAAAACCATAGGATCATGTATTTCAGACTAAATACCATGGATCAATCATAAAAATTTCCATGTGCGCGCGCTTCTCTGCATTGAAGTGAGTGAATTTGACGTCCGCACCTTTTGTTCGGAAGACTTGCTGGTATGTCCGCACTTCTTGTTCGGGGCACTTGCGGGTCCACAGCTTTTGTTAAGCGCACTTGTGGGTATCTCATTTTCTATCATTTTGAAAGCCTGAACAGTGATTTGCCACTTGAGTGAGTTGCCATCAAGGACAACACTTGTGCCATAGCGCCAAACCTGAATCATAATGCCAACAAGCAGTTGAAGGAAAAGGATGGTGTAAAGTAGTTTAAGATGTGTACACAAGTCCACTTAGTCAAAACAACATATACACGCTGGTTCATAGAACAAAAAGAGCGTATACGTATACACGCACTTTCACAAGAAGAAAAACATGTATATGTTGGAAAATCAAGGAAATTCAAGAGTAAACAACATCAAGGGTCAATACCATGGTATTAGCCCACAATATTGAGCAGAGTAACAACTATTTGATCTCGTCCAAGAATACCACGGGTCCTAAGTGGTTTTGGTCTGAGGTATTGAGGAAGGTCAAAAAGTTAAAACTATATAAGGAGCAGAAGATCAAAAGGCCAAGGTGCGAAAGTGAAAGGGTTTCTTAGGAATACTTCTATCTGAAGTATATTTTATGTTACAGGGGCTATGTTTGTGATTTGATATGAAATATTTTGTGCACTTTGAATTCAATGTTGGATCATGATCATGAGACCTGAAATGACTTATCATTGAATGATTTGATATTGGTTGGACTAGATTTGATTGTGTACACCTGTTTTATTCTTTAAATGTCATGATTTGGGTTTCTCTGAATTCTAGAATAGCAACAATGTTGTGAGTTAATATTTGTAGATCTATATGCGGGTTCACCTCAGTAAAAATGCATATACACGTAGGTTCGACTCTTCCAAGTAGTGTATACAAAGGAAAAACCTATTCTTCAGAAATGACTGATTTATTTGATCAGTTCTGTTGTTTTACTGTTGTCTATCAATGAAATCTTGTTAGATTTGAATGTAAAACTGAATGCATAAGGAGTTTGGTGTCTGATTGATTGATTGTCTAAGTGAGAAGGGTTATCTCCAATACTGCCCATGTAAAGATCTGTATATTAACAATAGATGTTTAGTATATTGCTAGTTGGTACAGACTTGATTCGTAAGCTTTATGTTTCAGTAGTTTTGAAGGTATACGCTGGTTTGGTTAAAGGAAGTAGCGTATACACGCAGGTTGGGTTTAGTAAAGTAGCGTATACATTCTGATGCATGATTTTTGAGGTTACAGTTGGTTTTGAATGATGATGTAGGTTTTTGGGTTCAACACAGTGTTCTGGAGACAATGATCTGACTGTTCAGATTAACTGATTATTAGTCGATGCAGTTTGAAAGTTCTGATGGGTCCAGTATGAAAATTTGATGAAATGAGGCCTTCATTTGTATTGTTGTGTACTAGGAGCATCTAGTCTGAAAATTTATGAAACGTGGTCCCTGGAGGAAGAGAGAAGGTCGTAGCCTTATGTAGGTTGGCGCCTACATATTAGTAAACACATTGGCTAGTACAAGAGCTAGGGTGTTGTAGCTCCCTTCCAGTAGAAGCTGGAAAACGAGAGAAGGTTGTAGCCTTCTACAAGTGGGTGCCTGCGTACTGGTATGAGTCTGCACGAGTACAAGATTGTAAATATATTTTCTTAATATTAAAAGAAAATAGAGACGACAATAGCAGGTGGTTTTTATCTCGCATTGGGTTTCCACCTTAAATCTTGGTGTTCATGTGTGTTGCTTATGTGTGATGGTTTATTATGTTTTCACTGCACTGTTTAACAAGTTACTGATGCACTGGTTAAAGATCAGCACATGATAAATTGACTAAATCATAAGTTCCCTAGGTATAAGCTGGTTTCTCTAATTAGAGTAGTGTGTACACGCAAGTTCACTTCATAGAAGTAGCATATATAAATCTATTTGGGAAATGAAAAATTATTGAACTATAAATATTGATTCACCCCCACTCTTAGTATTATTTCCAACAAAGGGCTTAAATATTCATTGACAAAGTTCAGATATTATATTCCAAGACCAATTATATGGACTCTATAAGTTAGAGTCTTGTAGATTTCAATGATAAGGCATGAAATGTCATATAACAATGAAAGAAGAAGGTTTATCAATGACTAATCAACAAAAGGGGCAAGGTATTCATATGAATACTTAGGATTGAGGGTTTCTAGTGTAGTTTTATAATTGAAACTATGCATAAACAACAAAAGAATGATGACATTAGCCCTAAAGAGGGTTTCAACATGCATATAATGCTAGATTTTTCTTTAATATATTTATTAAATGAAATTCCCACTTTTAAGACAACAATACATCAAACATAAATAAATTTTTAGCAATATTTCACACAAAACCTTAACCCTAACCCTAAATATCTAGGAATTAGAAAGAAAGGGATAAAATTATTATCAAAGAGAGGTGATCAACATTATTATGATTGGTGCCTTGTTCTAAATGGGCTTAATGGAGTCTTCTAGGAAAAGAATCAATGATAACAACCTTGTTTAAGTAAGGGGGGATGACTAGGGCATCCACTTTTAAAACCCTAGTGACTTCCTTGTGAGGGGATATTTTAAATTAAAAGATGCATGCTCAGAGTTCTCTTAATGGTCTATAAGATTTTTATTTTTTTACATATTGTAGCAGAGCAATGTTTCAAGGCATATTTAGAAATTTGTAAGTTTTTGCATGATGATATGTGTTCTAGCCACAAAATTTTGTAAAGAAACTAGAATAAATGAGATATCCAAAACCCAGAAAGAGTTTATGGAAATTCCACCTAGAGATGACTTAATTAGATTGTTAGTCATTTTTTAAATATTTGGTAAGTCTAAACTTATGGAATATGACTAATTAATCAGAATTAATTAAGTTATTGTGTGAATCGTCTAGAAACTCACATGGGTCACCCTCTAGTTAATCCTAGCCATAGACTAAGATATAATCTTGGTCGTTGAAGTTTCAATAGAGGGTTATAAGAAGAAAGTCAACGGGGATTGGAGGAGACACTTGCAAAGTTCGATTTTTCTAAGAAAGCGATTTCCGAAGTAGCAACTAAATGTTGCCGAAAGTGATTCAGTGAGGTCGAAGCAGTGAGAGAGGGATAGATATAGTGAGGTCGGATGAAGCTTTTCTAGTTCGGGCAAGTACATTGTAGAGAGGCAATGATTGCCACAATGAGGCAGAGCAGAACCCTCTTGGGGAGATTTCCGTTTTGCTGGGGAGAAGGATAAATTCAGAGCTAGATGTTGGGCAGGGGATCTAGAGGCAAAGAGTATCATTTTCCCAGACAACATCTGACGAGACGGTGAGAGGAGAGGAAATTCTGAGCTTGTGGGATGCGGTAACTGCGTAGGCTAACGATGTGACTGCATAGAGGGAGTAAGCAACAACTCAATTCGAGTTGAGGTCATTGTTGGATCACCTGTGGAGTAGGAAATTTTTCTCACTAGTTATTATTGCCAGTTATTTCTCTGTTTGGATTGCTAGTTTAAGCATCCATAGATTTTACTTAGTTTTCACTACTGCATAATATCAAAACCCTCACTTCTTGTACCAATTTTCCCGAGTTGGGTTTTTCCGAGGACTTAGTCCAAAAATAACAATGTATTTTGTGTGTGTGCATCTATTTCTTCTAGCATTTTTATTTCTTCTGTAATATTTGTTTTGTGAAGGTTGCAGTGTGTTTGTTTCAATATTTTTCATATCACACAACAAATAATTTGTTTAATTAAATTAACTGTAATAGTCCAAAATAAATATGAAGTTAAATTCCTAATTAATATCAGATTCAAACAAATTAGAATTTACCTATATTACCTGTAATTGTCTGTAATCAACGTCTATGAGATGACAACAAGGTTTTGGGGATGACTCTCCACCCAACTGTAGGCTCAATTGCGCAAGGATTTGCTACAACTGGCAACCACCGAGCCCTGAATCAACGTACTACTGCTAGTGACTCCTATGTCTTAGAACACCATTCTCCTAAGAGAATGAAAGATAGAATCTCGGAAAGATGGAATGCGGGAATGCCTCTCATCTTCCTCACCATCTATTAAATAGAACAAACATTGGAAGGGGAACCACATGCACACACTCCATGTGTCTACATGCAACTTTCTTTTGATTTTTTACTTTCTTGTTTTATTTCTATTTATTCTTTTTTAGAGCTTCAATATGGTTTATTACTATTTTTTATTTTATTATTTTTATTTATTTTCTTGTATGTATTTTTAATATCATTTATTATTTAACATTTATGATTTATTAAATTTATTATTTATTATTAAGTGATTTATTTATTATTTATATTATTAATTATTATTTTGTCTTATTTATTATTTTTTTATTATTTATTATTTATTATTATATTATTATTCATTATTTATTATTAAAGGGGGGATATTACATTCTCTCCCACTTTAAGGAACTTCGTCCTAAATTTATGTTTGTATTATTATTTTATTATTTATTTTTATTTACTTCATGTTGCCAACACCCTCTGCTGAATTAGTATAACTAGCAGGCATCGAAAGTCCCTAACACCCCGAGAAATCTCAGGGAATCTCTGTCCTTTTTCCCACTTTCAGCACGAGGCATAAGCCTGACCCGGTCTGTATCCTAGTCCAAGGATGGCCCCAAGGCTCGCGCCTGACTCAAACCTCATCTGCCCCAAGGCAGGCATCCGGTACAGTATTCAATGACTCCGGGCATCTTGCAAGGCTGGCCCACTCCCTCCACAACTACTAAGGCACACAGCCCCAGGCATTGAAGTCTTTTACATCCCTTCTAGATTTCGGCATCCCAATCCAATAGCAGGCACCTAGCCTAGAACATCAAGCACTTTGCCTACTTAAAATGGTCCCATAGCCCTTCAAAAGCTATCCATCGAGAGCTATACACAATACAAAGGAACCACTGGCATATGTAGTGTTGATTGAGTTTTGTCCCTAGTCCATATGGTGTTACTTATTCTCCCTCGTGCATGTGGGCTCACACGAGATCATCAAATAAACTGGCCCTCTTGGCCCATTTGTGGAGGTGGAGTCTTGTGAATCATCACACCTCAACATGCAACCAATGCATTAACCATACCATCATAGTATCATAGAAAATAATCCACATGCCAAGTCTTGCATGTCATCATGAGAACATTCATCAATGTTAATCGCAACATTATGAACAATAATGAACTGCATGCTCATGTATGTCATAAATTTGTACGCAACTATCGCATGTTCACCTCATGAAATACCATCATAAGTTAGATCATCAACGTATTTGCATCAAAGAAATATCATTACTTCACATAATAAGTGAACCACATGTCAATAAGCATCATAATTCCTATGCCATGTTATGCATATCATATCGATCATGAACATTAAATACCTATCATCACGTAGTAAATGAATATGTCGATATACCTTGACATAATGTCATAATACCTATTCATATTGCTATCATCATATGGATACATTATCACTATAAGGATCATCATATCATGAAACATCGTCAATATGGTTTCATCAAGTTGTCAATTACTTTTCAACAATTACTTCTTTCAACTAGGAAGTTGATCATTTACACCATCATATAATTATCTAAGTACCTCGTTAAATTTCGCATGAGCCTCATCATCTTGAGTCTTAATCTCTCGAGGAAATTCTGGTGAAATTCATTGTTTAAGATATTACTAGTTATACCATCATTATCTCAAAATTAAAATCCCTTGGTTTTGCATCCATTTACCCTTTGGCTTATTGATTCCAATATCGTTATATGCAGACACTAGGTCATCATGATTTCATTGTTTTATCATGCTTAATTTACTGGTATGAGGGTTTGTTGATCCATGTTGACTTATACATATATCACTTAACAATTATCATTTTCATCCACCAAAAATATTTCTTATCTCATCAAGTTCCTATCTCAATACCATTTGATTTCTTTATTGTAAATTCACCCTTCTTCAAGTTGGACAACAGATTCTTGTATCTTTAGATTTTGAAACAGTTGGAAACACTACTATCATCATTGTCCATGAAAATTTTAATGGGAATAAAGCTTTTTCTTATTTTTTGAACTATGTATATCATCACTATGACCACTACCAATCATGTTTCTCGGTCCATTCACCAATACTCTTAAAGAACTTTCTTCTTGATAGAACATCCCTTCATTTCCTCCTACAAGATATTCTTATATTTTTCTCCTAGTCTTAATTTCCCAAAATTCCATTTCTAGTAGCTTAAAAATGGAACTTCTCCACTTCATTCTATTTTATTAAATTGACTTTAATTTCTCACCTCCAGTCATTGTGGTTTCTATTCCTCCTCTTAAAACTTAGCACTGATATACTTTGGAAATGTTGTTACTCTTTCCCAACTTGGGTAATACTTGAAAAATAAATTCATTAAGATGGCCACCAAATGTAATCCGCTTATCATCAACATAATAAAATTGCCTAACCCTTTATCTTTTTATCCATAATTCATTCAAACCCTTCTTTAATTATATTTTTATCCATAATTCTTTAGAGTATCAAACTCTTCCATTATGTTCCAAAATAGGTTGTCTCTTCTTACTGATTTCTTAAGCTTGTTGTGATACTTCTTCTCTACCACCTTAAGCATCTGATCCACGTTGGTCATAGTCACATGAGCTATCATTAGTTATCATCCTTAAAAAAATTGCAAGTTTCTCCTTTCCATTTCTCCTTAGACAACTTTTATCCACTATATGCAATTAACCTTGATTCACGAAACCTCATGTAACTTATACTCAACATCATACAATTAATTAAACTAAACTGAAATCATAGAGTACGATTTAGATGTATCATAACGTTCAAACCATAAAACATGACTTAGTCTGTCTTAGCTAAGCACTCCAAATGGTTCACAACATCTTAATCGTCAAGATCATACTGAGAGAGTGGTGTTCTTGTAATAATAGACCAAAGAAATGTCGAGCCACTACTATTGCTAAAGGACAATGAGAACAGTAATCCAACACAGATAATTAGTGAATAATATGATCAGCATTCAAGGAATGTTAGATTAGATTGAACCATAAAATAATGAATAGATGCAAGTGAACAACAATCATCTAAAGGTAATAAGATATCAGAGTTTATCCATTGTGAATTGGAACATATTTCACTAATTAAGAGAAATTTAATTGGTGACAAATTTCAACATAAATTATCCAAATACTTCAAGTGCTATGTAAACTGTGGCGTAAAATGAACCGGTGGTGAGTAGTTACACTAGCATTAAAGATTTGTTCCTCCACAAAAACATGCCAGTATACTATCTCAATAGTGCAATCTTTCAAAGAATTATACATTGTCAATTATGGGTAGATTATCAAAATCCAAGATTACAAGATTATATACTTTTCCAACGAATCAATGAGTCATAACAAAACTATATACCTTTAATTATGTGACTCATTTAGAATTTCGCTTTGTTATATGGTTGTAATGGAGAGAGCTATGTCACACCTTTACCGTTGTAGTTTATTATAGCACTTTTCATTTTATGAAATAGCGTTTAGAAAATGGTAAGAGGATGCAAGCACAAACAACTCAAGAAAATTAGATTTCTATTAGTGGTTTTACCATGTAATGAGATTCTAATGAGAGCAGAGAACCACAGAGGAAAGGGCTAGTATCCAAACCAAAGAATTTGCTGCCTATATGGTGCATGAGAAAACCAATGAGGAACTAATGAGTGCACCAAACTTTAACTTATACCAGCCAAACACTTATAGTTGATTCCATAATTTAATATTAGACTTTGTAATGATTCTAAAGAAATAAGCTGGTTGTAGCTAGTTTAAAAGTATATTAGTCTACCAAAGCTAGATCAGTTATCAAAATGTAATGAAAGGAAAGTTGATGAATTGTAAAAAGAAAATAAGGTTGATATAGAGACCTTTTACGAGAAATAAAACACTACTGTAACTCAATATCAAGATTCATCACTTGAAGAAGCATAAATTAAGAACCAATATACCTAGTAATAATTATTATCAAAGTCTAATAATAATAAGGTTAATAAGTTATCATTATTATTGGAGTTTATGAGTTTTAATAGATATATTTTATCATAAATTATCAACAATCACAAATTTTGTAGTATAAAACCATTGAAAACATGAGTTAGAAGGTAATAATGATGTCAGAATAAAACTTAGAGAATTGTCTCAATGTAAAATCCAAATTCAAATGATTAAAGCTTAAAAATATTTGTGGCATTATTGTGTTAAAAAAGTACTTGAATTTCGAAAGAAAATTTATTCATCATTATATGTCACACCAATATTAATTTTATAGATTCATGATTTTTAAGGATAAAGATAAATTGAAATTTTGTGTTGTAGGGTGAAATATTTAAGTATTTGTTTAAGCAATCATAACTTATGTTAGAAGAATTAAATGGACTGATTTTAACAAAATAAATCGTTAAACAAATTTATTGAATGTATCTTGAGATTCTTATGGCTATTAAATGATTAATCTAAGGAAATTTACGAAATCAAACCACCAAAGAAATATTCCACCCCATAAACGAGAAGAGACACCGCCACCTGACCCAGAATTGGATCGGATCACTGGGAAGGTTATCCCTCCCCAAAACACAAAATAAAATCCTTTTATTAATAAGATGGCCCGCCTGCAAGCACACCCGCGAAGGCAACACCATATCAAATCCCTTAAATTACAATACATTTTAGAATCAAACTTTTCCCGAATAAAAATTCCCTGCATGTGAACAGAAACCCAACCCCCAATCAGCGTTTCACATTATGCATTGTGCCGCCTCGTGAAAGTTAATCGATCGGCTTTGTATTCGGCAGCGGAGGTCCCAAGGTTCATCAATACTTTTTCTCATTCGTTTCGTTCCTCAATGTTGGCTCCTCCTTTGTATGAGATTGCCAGAAAACTCTTTTAAACAGTAAACAAGACTGACCAAATTTACTATATGCAAGATTGACCAGACACATATGCAAGCTTATACGCGTAAAACAGTGGAAAATGGTAGAATCACTTGAATAAACAGAGTTAGCGCGATTGGTAGTCATAAATATTAAGGATAAAAGCACACATTAAATATTATGTAGCTGGATTGTTATTGCTCACATTGGCTGGTTCTAAATGCATAAACAAGATTATCTTTTATATAGAAATATTATGATAAGTATAAATTGATATTAATATCTTTCAAAAATATGAAAAATAAAAATTACCCATTAAACTATCGCTATCAAAATCGGAAAAAGAGAGTAGGACGTGGCAGATTTAGCCATTTGTTGTCATCTATCTTCTGTATTGATGTATTTTAATCAAAATAATTTTATATCAATATTTTTAGTTCCGTAAAGCATTCTACTTCTATTCTAAACCGAAAGGAGCATAAAATTAGATCCTTGGCGACAAGATTCAATGTCCCCTCTATAAGTGTTCGGGTGAGTACTTCTTCCGTTGGCAGGGTGAAGCCAAAAATTGGGGGGAGTGGTGTTTGACATGGATGGCATCTTGACCATCCCAGTTATAGACTTTGCTCTCATGAAGCGCATGGTTCTGGGAAACGATCATGTCAACGTTAAGTCTGGAAATACTTCAGGCATCGACATACTTCACCAGATTGAGCATTGGAGACCTGTGGTTTCTTTTGGCAAGACCCCAGAAAAAAGAAAATAATAATACACAACGAGGAGAGGACACAAGCAGAAGCTAGACCCTAAGAAAATGCACAACCAAGATTCTGTGTCTCGGAATGAAAATTCCAATACACACGAAAATAAAGGTTATTTTTTTTAATTTCTTTAAAATTCAATTAATAAAAAAACAAGACACATTATGAGAGAAGATTCCAGAGTTTGTGCCAACTTCCAATACGTAAAACATGTATTTCCTTTAAAGGCAACTTTGTATCTGAAAATCATGAGTCGTGTATGCTTTGATTTTAGATTAGATTTTGAAATTTCGATCGAAGCCAATTTGATATGCCAGAGGCCGTGGAAGACGTCTGTGGTCTAGAGACAACTCAAATATTGATACCAAATTTAAATAAACAACAAATAGAAAAAATTCCGGACAAAATGATCACAAAACCAAATTATCCTTCAGAACCACAATATATAAATTTATGATAAACGAATTTTATCTGATGCCTATCATAAAAATACACACCACTCAGTTTGTGGCATGGCCTGCAAACAATTGTTAGAAATGGTTAACGAATTAATGAAAACAAATCAGAATTACGGAAATCTAGAAACCCCGATTCCAAAGTTCAGTTTCTGTGGAAATTACTCGTAGGAAAGTAAGCATCTTATAACTTTCAAAAACAAATCAAGTTCAATATCCCGACAAAATAATTTTTTAGATGCCCATAGGCCCTAAGGGTTGAAACTTGCTCTGATACCATATGTAATAGTCCAAAATAAATATGAAGTTAAATTCCTAATTAATATCAGATTCAAACAAATTAGCATTTACCTATACTACCTGTGATCGCCTGTAATCGATGTCTGCCAGATGACAACAAGGTTTTGGGGATGACTCCCCACCCAACCATAGGCTCAATTGCGCAAGGATTTGCTACACCAGGCCACCCCCGAGCCCTCAATCAACGTATTATTGCCAGTGACTCCTATGTCTTAGAACACCATTCTCTCAAGAGAATGAAAGATAGAATCTCGGAAAGATGAAATGCAGGATTGCCTCTCATCTTCCTCACCATCTATTATAGAACAAACATTGGAAGGGGAACGACATGCACACACTCCATGTGTCTACATGCAACTTTCTTTTCATTTTTATCTTTCTTGCTTTATTTCTTTACTTTTCTTTTGATTTTTAGCCTTTTTGTTTTATTTTCTTCTTTTTGATAGTTTTCTTGTTTTATTTCTATTTATTCCTATTTAGAGCTTTAGTATGGTTATTACTATTTTTATTTTATTATTTTTATTTATTTCTTGTATATATTTTTTAATATCATTTATTATTTAACATTTTGTTTAATTTTAATTTTCTTATTTAGTGATTTATTTTATTATTATTTATATTATTAATTATTATTTTTGATATTTATTAATTTTATTATTTATTATTTATTATTAAAGGGAGGGATGTTACATTAACAAATAGAATAAATAACATCTATTTCTATAATAGGGTTCGAGGTTAGTCAAATTTTCACATGGTATCAGAACGCAGATTGTAAGTCGGAGAACTCAATAACAAAAGGAAAGAGGAATTTCGTAGCTCTTCGTAAGCAGCAGTTCAAAACCCTCGGAGGCAACACAGTTTCTTGGCTAGGAGGGTCAATTTCTTGAGGAAAAATTGATTTCTCTTTGAGAGAAACAGATAAATCAGATTTCTCCAGTTTGAAGATTACCAAAGGTAGAAGGAGCAACCAATATTTTCCCTACAGAGCAGATCTCTAGCTGGATGGAGTATTTTGTAGCAATTGCTAGTGAAAAATAGCGTTAGGAGGAAGAAAGAGCACACGCTGAGGGAAATTTTCCTTAGGGGGCTTCTAGCTTCAAAAGTTCAATTTTCTCTTGCAGATCAACACTGGTTGTGCCAGAAGCTTTACTCACTCCAACAGGGAGTGCGTAAAGCCTAGCAACAAGTAAGAAGAGAAGAGGAGGATTTCGACTTATTTTGTTGAGATGGCCACTGTTGGACTACGAGATCAGGACAGGTTGGATGATGCTTCCAACTATGTCATATGGAAGGCAAGGATGTCCTTCCTTCTGGATGAATATGGCTTGAAGCCATTCATAGAAGCAATGGTAGCTGTCCCCACAGATGCAGATCGGCTGAAGGAATATCGAAAGAAGATGGCAAGGCCAAAGAGGTTGATTCTTGACGGTGCTCGAGATCACAGTGTATCACACATAGCGAGCCAGGGAACGACCAAGGAGATGTGGGATACACTTTCTATGCTATACCAAGGCACTTTTGAGCAGCAGAAGTACTTGGAGGAAAAGCTGAGATGCACTAGGATGTAGAAGGGGGAATTCATAGACCCCTACCTCATCAGGATTTAGGAGATTCGAGATCAACTGTCAGTTGTTTGAGCAGCACATCAAGCCACAAAGCTAGTAAGATTGACACTCAACAGTGTCTCTTAAGAGTTAAAAGTATTCATCCAAATAGTTTTGGGCAGAGAAACCTTGCCAAGGTGGGACAAGATGTGGGCTGATTTGCAGTAGGAGGAGTCGAGACGAGACTTAGTGAAGAGTTCCATCAGTGGCAACATCAGCGGATCGAAGCAAGTGAAGGAGGAGGAGAATGTGGCCCTCGCATCGAAGGGTCCCAGTCAGGGACAGGGGGAGCAAGGGATAAAGAAGAAGGACTTGTCAAAGGTCAAGTGCTTCAGATGTGGTGAGCTTGGCCACTACAACACCCAGTGTCTTCTCAGAAAGAAGGACAAGGAGGAGAAGCAAGACCAGCAGGCAACATCAACAAAGATCGATAGGCTTTCCTCTAGATTGGAGGAAGACTTCACCATGTTTATTGACATATCCCCAGGAGTCAAATGAGGTGATTTGGTTTTGTAGCCTCAGAGTGCTACATATGGGAAATATTCTTGAGGAGATCCACCTCTTGAATCATAACCTTGCTATGGGAGCCCACAATATTTCAGTAGTAGGATGGATCAATGGCAGTAGATGCAATCAGACACTAGAGTGATAGATGCAGTCTAGTTGCATGTCAAATGTTGGGGAGTGCAGTGTAAAGTTGGCAGCAATGCACTTGGAACAGTGCAGAGTTAGTGGCAATGCAGATGCCTCAGTGATAATGTAGATACTAGCAATAGTCAGAAAATCAACTAATAGATGTATCATACTGATCATAGTTGATTCATTATTTTGGATGCATTTCAATTGCAGATGTTTCAGTTGCAACAACAACAGATGGAGAGGGGGTTGCAGTGTGAATGCAGTGTTGGAAATAGTTTTGGAGGGTTAGCAACAACGCAAATGCAACACATATCAGACTTGTGCAGTAGTTGGTGTGAAACAACAACAAAATATCAACAGCGTGACAAGAGATGATGCAGAGACAAGGTGGTGCTACAGGGGGCAACAACACTAGAACACATCCTTTGCTAAGAGGGAGTGTTACTTTTTGTAGAATCAAATGCTTTCTAGCCACAAAAATTTGTGGAGATGATAGAATACACGAGATCTCCAAAACCCATTAATTCTTTCTGGAAATTCCACCTAGAGATGGCTTAATTAGATTATTAGTCGTTTTTAAAATATTTCCTAAGTCTAAACTTAAGGAATATGACTAATTAATCAGAATTAATTAAGTTATGGTGTGAATCTTCTAGAAACTCATACGGATCGACTTCTAGTTAATCCTATCCATAGATTAAGATCCAATATGGTTGTTGAAGTCTCAACAAAGGGTTATCAGAAGAATGTCAATGGGGCTTGGAGGAGACACTTGCAAAGTTCGTTTTTTTTTAGAAATCAATTTCTAAAGTAGCAGTTGCGTGTTGCAGGAAGTGATTAAGTGAGATTGAAGCAGTGGGAAAGGGGCAAAGATAGTGAGGCCAGAGGAATCTTTTCCAGTTCTGTCGAGTACATTGCAGAGAGGCAGTGATTGCCACAGAGAGGCATAACAAAGCCCTCTTGGGGAGATTTTCGTTTTGCTAGGGATAAGTATAAATTCTGATCCAGAAGTTGGGCAGAGGGTCCGAAGGAAAAGAGTAATAGTTTCCTAGACATCAACTGATGAGACAGTGAGAGGAGACATAGTTCTGAGCTTTTGGGATGCAATAACTACGTAGGCTGACGCAGTTACTACGCAAAGGGAGTAAGGAGCAGCTCAATTTGAGATGAGGTCAATGTTGGATTGCGTGTGGAGTGATAAATCTTTCTCACTAGTTATTATTGCCAGTTATTTCTCTGTTTGGATTGCTAGTTTAAGCATCCATAGATTGTACTTAGTTTTCACCACTACATAATATCAAAACCCTCAACTATTGTACCGGTTTTCCTAAGCTGGGTTTTTCCAAGGAATTAGTCCAACAATAATGGTGTATTTTGTGTGTGTGCATCTATTTCTTCTAGCATTTTTATTTCTTCTGTAGTATTTATTTTGTGAAGGTTGCAGTGTATTTGTTTCGATATTTTTTGTAACATAAAACAAATAATTTGTTTAATTAAATTAACATATAGATTAAATAACATCAATTGATGTAATAGGATTCGAGGTTACCCGAATTTTCACACAATTCACTTTATGGCACAATTAAAAAACCTCCTACACAAATACAACATGTAAAATATAGATAATATGCATTAAAATTACAAAATTTTGCAAGAGAAACACTTCAATCAATGTCAAGATATCATCTCCAAGCCAAAAGCCATCTCCAAGAGAAACTCACACCATAAAATATCACATTTTTCCCAAGTAGAGACAAGAAGACTAATGCACACTCTAAAAGAGGGGAGTATGATGAGTGAGTGATGATAAAAAGTGAAATGAACCTTCTTTATTTATATGAGGTCTAACTTGCCTTAGTTTCCCAATTTTGACAAGAAAATCCCTAAAACAAGTTTGCTTAAGTGTTTGACGAGTGTAAGGTCACAAGATGACCTAAATATAGCTCAAAAACATAACGCAAATGCCCAAAAATAGCCCACACATGTGGGAAATAAAGTTCTCCACTATGATGCCATCCTCCATAAGTGCTCAATATGCCACAAGTGACAAAATGGATCACGAGTGCTCCTTATCCTAAGAAAGGATGAAAGTGCATGGGTATGCCTCCATAAAACGCCTCTAAAACCATGATGTCATCATAATTATGCCCCATGTCACATTCTAAGGGAAAAAGGGGTGAGGTGGCACCATTATACTCTAGTGTCAATGTCTCCAAATGATGTGCAAGCCCCCCAATTGTCATATCAAGAATAATCAATCATCGATGCTCTAGAACAAAAAACTTCCATCAAATAGTATCAAGGTCAACTTAGGGGGCATCATGGGTCCGTTTGGAGATATCATCCAATAATCCAATGCCTAAGTTCATTGGCTTATCATTCCAATATTTCAGGGTACTTATGAGGGTCAAGCACCATGTGGAATCATCTCATAGCTCGGCACTCATCTCTATAGGGGGGAAATTGCATCATCAAGGTGAGAATTTCTCTATGGATGGGGTACAACAACCTCTAGAGTGCTGCAAAAGGAGAAAACTCATCTCTCAAGTGGTATCTACTACTATGCTAGTACCACTCGAAAAAAAAATCTTAATCCTTCAAGAAAAAATGTCAGATGGGAGAGATATCTTACTAGAGAAATAGGTGGATAATCCTAGCATAATATTATTTGTTGATCAATTAGGGTGTTTGGTCAACAAGTTGTCCAAAGAGGAGAATTTTCTTCTCCTAAGGGTTACCTACTTTTTGGTGGGTAACATCTAGCTCCAATTTGAGGACATGTGCTTACTGTAAAGTGTATGTTCCATGTGCTTGAATGAGGAGTGGATGAGAATCATAGAAATCCCTGGTGCTCACTGACCTGTTATCTATACTCTCACAACAACTTGTTTGATAGGATCTAACCAAGGTGTTGATCATCACACTTTCCAGATAGGATAACATAATACTAAAATAAATTGTTAGCTAAAAAATAGACATGATATCTAATTATTATGCAGACACATAAGCATGATCAACATAAAAAAAAGGATGCACACACAAGAATGTGAAACACATGATCTTATACTAACTATCCCAACATGCAATACAAAAACTAAGTATAGTCATGCAACCAATGAAACCAACATTTTATTGGATTAATATCACATCTCTTACCCCTATGTTTAACCATGAGATAAAATAGGGAAATATCACAATCAACAACCATTATATAATACTCAAATGTTGGACCAAATTGAATAAGGGTGGGCATGGGAAAATGCAATAAGTCAACCATGGTTCATGCTTGTTTGAATGCACTAAATATGAAAATGGAAAATAAATTTTTTTCCCTACCAATTCATCCTCTCTCACAACTTGAAGATAAAGTAATCAAGGATCAATCTTAAAAAATTTCACCTAATAACTATTTGAGACATACAACTCTCATTGATGTCACAGGGGCACGATAAGGGCACGATAAGAGTGGCATGAAGAAAATATGGCTGGAGGACAAGGTCTTGATAAATAGGCTAACCATCACAAAAATAAGACTCAACGGGGGTAACCCAAGTTGGCTTATCATGCTAATAATCCATAGAATTGAAGTCACGAGGAAGCAAAGATGGCTCTTATTCACCATGTTCATCTTGATAATCAAGAAGGATAACTTTATCTCATTCATTGTAATCCTCTTCATTAGGTTACTCTTCTACATCTTCCAATGGGTCCAAGGGTGTCTTCATTACTTTGAATTATTGGCCACCAATACTCAAGAATTTTTTTAATGAACGCCTTAATAGAAGTTATGGTTTTTGGATCACAGGAATACTTAACCTATTCCCTTTGATATCTTCCAAGAGAACCAATGAATAACCTCATGAAAACATCTTCATGAACCACATTGATCTCGGAAACATACTTGAGGAATTTTACCACATGATCAATGGCTAAAGAAGGATCACCATCAAAGTTTGGAACATCTATCATACAATTTGACCCATAATAATTAGGATATCCAAGAATATCCATTACATCTATAGCAAGGTACATTGCATGCAAATCACACAATTGTGGAGTTGCCAAGGTGAACTTAAATGCCTTGAAAGAAGCTTGCTTCACCCTATTGGGTCTCCAAAATTTCATCCATTTCACCCTCTTCTTTCATTTTCCTTCAGTATTTACCATATTCCACAACTCCATAATTATGCACTAGAACCATCTTCATGATTAAATATGGGTTTAGACATATTAATTTCCAATACATTTATTTTGGTATTTTGATTGAACTTATGGTTAAATATTAGAAAAATAACATGTATTCACTTATATATAAAAGTTGGATGCATTTTGTAATGCTTGTAGGTCTATTTGAAGATTTCAAAACAATCATATTTGGCCTCTAAGTCTCAAATTCGAATTTCATCTTCAAACTCTTGAAGATTTGAGATCATCGTTCAAACACATTTCATGGGAAAAAAATCATGGGAGTTTTGATTTGTGTCTCCTATCAAAGCTATGAGATATTTGTGAAAGTATATGAAGAGATGTTACTTGCTAGATGTTAACACATGGTTTTAACCACATGAGATATTTGTGGATCTAGGAGAGAAATGTGGATCTTAGTTTTTGTATAAATAGGATTATCTTCTCCATTCAAAGGTGTGTTAAGTTTTGGATTGCTAAGGATTGAATATGCTTATACTTGATGTTATGAATACTCTTTAAATTCACTTCATTTAATACAATCTTTGATATGGTTATGCATTCATGATGAGATCAATTGTTTGATCAATAACTTCCTGAACTTTCCACCTCTCATGCACTTCAGGAGGACCCCCAGATGAGTATGAGTGTATTTTAATGTTTTATTTCTACAAGATAGACTAGTTTATTTTATGTTCATTTCTCTACAAGGTTGATTTCAAGCATTTACATTCTTATATGCTCATTGCATTTATGTTCTTTTGCAGATCAAGCACTTGAATTACATTTAATATAACAAAAAATTTACTTTATTGCTTTCATTTCATAGATTCATTTATTTTCAATTCGTATTAAAGATCCATTGCTTTTCAATTTGTTTTCTTTAAGATTCATAGATATTTATGAATGATTCTAGTTTGATAATGCACCAATTGACAATTTCAATTGATCTCTCACTGCTTTCAGAATATTTTGCCTTTAATTTCCATAGTTTCAAAATTCATTGCTTTCTTAGGATAAGGTTTATTGCTTTCTAGATTAAATTTACTTTCAAGTCTTAACTTTCGTGTCATTACAATAAATTTACTTTCCAGATGATAAGATAGATTTACTTTCCCATTGATAAGATATATTTACTTTCTTGTCACTAGAGTAGATTTATTTTAGTGTCAATAAAATAAGTTTACGTTCATGTCAATTGTCATTTCACTTTCATAGATTAAAATATTGTTTTCCAAGTTCCAAATTTGATGCTTTTGAAAATGGAAATGTGTGTACACTCATCTTAGACATCATAAATAGGTTTCATCTGAGCCCCACAATCATTTTAAATAGGTTAATTTTCTCTTAAAATTGAAAGTTGATTCCTAACATATATTGTGCAAGTGTACTTCACAAGTATATGAATTTGGATTGATAATTAAATGCAAAGTAATTTAACTCACAATTAAATTACCCAACAAACCCTACAAGAATGAAATTCTTAAAGATAAATGAAGAACTAGGTCTTCCTTCCTCCAATTAATTCGATAAAAAATCTAACTTAGGCTTTGGGATGTTCTCATCAATAAATCTTGAAGCATAGAATTCAAATTTCAAGGAGGTGGTCTCAACTCCTCCCCGACAACAAAACCAAAAATGTTGTTGCAAAATCTAGTAGGCATAGTGTAAAGCCCCGCCAGGTAGAATCCATACCTTAGGGAAATAAGAGATTAGTTCCCACTATCACCTAAAAAACCTTCATCCAACTATTTAGTGGTATTCAACCACAAATGAGGCTCCCCTAATGCTCACCTAAAGTATATTTGACAAGAATGGCTCAAGGTGATTGAATGAGGTCTAAAAATGGGAGATATCATTGATAGAGACTAGAAGGCATAACTAATCATTGCCAAAGTTCAAGTACTATATTCTAAGACCAATTATATGGCTACTATATGTTAGGATTTTGTAGATTTCCATGATAAGGTATGAAATTGTTGAATTATGGTAACATCGGATGTGTTCTAACCATAAAAAATTCCAGGGAGGCTAGGACACATGTATTCCACAATACCCAAAAATTGTTTTGGGAAATTCCACCCGGAGACAATTTTATTAAAATAATTAATTATTTTTAATGGGTGTCTAAGTCTAAACTTAGGAAATTAAAATAATTAAAGGGTATTAATCAAACTGAGGGTCAAACTTCTAGAAGAAGACAAAGATCGATTCCAAATGATCTGAGCCATTGATTAGAATCTAATTTGGGTCATTGATTACTTAATTGGAGGATTATAAGAATGACTTTGATGGGCATTTGGAAAACACATCAGAGAGAGATCAAGATATCGATTTTCTCAGAGAGGGAAGCACAACAGTTGCTAGAGAATTGATCGAGGAGATTTATTGTATTGAAGTGCAGGGATAGTTTCCGGAGGGAAGTTTTCCTAGTCCAGAGAATACAAGGTAGAGAGAGTAGAAAGACATCTAGAGAGGTTGACGCACAGCCACGCAAAGCTACATTTTGGTAGAGCAAATCTTCAGAGGGAGATCAAAATTCTACTAAGGAACAATCAGGATTTAGTGTCAGAGCCGAGGTGTGAGACCGAGAGGCTAAAGAGCTAAAGTTTCTAGCCAGCAGAGGATCAAAAGGAGGTGCAGCATAGTCCTAGCTACAGTGACGTAGTGACTGCGTAGGAGTGACGCAGAACTGCACAAAGACTATGCAGAGGCTCATCTCCAGCACATATTAGTGTTGGTTCTTCCAGTGACAGGGTGAGATCATATCACTATTTTGTTTTGCCCAATTTCTCTCTGTATCGAATATCTGGTTGGGCATCCAATGAATTGTATTAAAAAAAACTATTGCTTAATAATACAATCCCTCAGTTGTTGCATCGGTTTTCCCACATTGGATTTTTCTGGGGACAATTGTCCAAAAATAACGGTGTCATGTGTTGTGTATTTCTTTCTTGCTCAGTTTCTTTTTTCCACATTTAATTTAATTGGTGAAGACCGCAGTGTATTAGTTTCGGTATTTGTTGTGGGATGCAGTAAATAATTTTTTTAGTGTTGATTTTTGCAGCTTGGGAGGTACTCCAAGCCCTAGTGATCAAGGGTTGGAGGTCAAAGTGCCACAAATGGACTTGTGGGCTTGAGATTCAAGCTAGGGGTTTTTCACCCATCATGATTTGGGCCAAAACCGAGATGAAAATATGACATGAGAATTATCTGATTTCAAGTTGTCATTAGAGAGAAATGAATTTTTGAAGTTGACTATGTAATTTTTGGTTGCCAAGTTAGGTCGGTTTGGTGTAAAAAGGTGCCAAAAGATGGTCCCTTCAAATGATTTCGTGGAGGCCTTAAAGGCTATAAATATGAGACGTTTTGGAGTCATTTCATCATCCAAAAGTGTGCAACATTACCTCTAAAAAAAGGAGCCGCAAGAAGGAGTACAAGACAATTGTGAAGGAGGTTTGAAATCAGCGCGAGTTTCTCTATTTTTCTGTAGGTACAACATGGTGAACACATGGCTGGTTGAAGGCAGATTAGGGTTGTTTTGTTGGTGCGTTTACAAGGCAAGTAATCCGCAGCAAAGACAAGTCAAGCGTGGATAAGGTCCGCCCTAGAACAACGTGGAAAGGAGCTGTAGGTACATCATAATTCTGTGTTTGTTTTATGGGCTAATGACAAGTCCAAATTGGTTGTTTGGAGTGCAGATTGATGCCAAAAGAGGTAGATAACAAGGCTGAGTTCAAGGAGAGCATTATCCTGTAGATTGGTGACTATTTGGGTACACTTTGAAGGACTGGAAACTATAGGATAGTTGTGTTGCCAGGCGACAGGCCATAGCACATAGCTAGACCAAATTGGAGGGTTCCCAAGGGTGGACAACAGCCTAAGGAGGCAGCGTGGCATGAGAGGAACCCCTCCAAGGTGGACCCATCCCTATAAGAGCTTGTTTGCTAATTGTGGGTTGACAATAGGGTTGCAGTACGTGCCCTAACCAGGAGTTCAACGAACAACAATGAAAACAATATTGCAGTAGTGTCTTGTCAAGGTGTGTTGGGTCCGTGGTTTGCGAACCAGTGTTTGGATCATTTGCTTGTCATCTTTGTGAGGTGTTAAGGTGAAAAGGTAACCTAGACTTGCTTTCATAAAGGACCTTGTACAACAGAAGGTGGGAACACTTGGAAATCCATGATTAGATCATTGGTTGGATCAGATGATGGGTAGCGTGAAGAAATCTTAGGAGTTGTTTGGAGGTGCTCACGTGGATTATTGGGAAGATTACTGAGCAGCCAAGGTGATAGCAAGCACATCATATTGGAAGGTAAGAGGACAGTAACAAGGAGTATTGCAGATGTTCACTTGATGATCAACAAATTGATGGTGTCCTAGGTGAGGACACATTGAGGTGCATAGATTTGCACAATAGCTCCTCTATTGTAGGGAAAAGGGCAGATTGGTGGAGTGTGTGGGCATCCATGTGTAAGGGTCTCCCAGGTGTGCGGATGCCCTAACTAGGAGAAGATGGTAGAATGTGGACTTGGTCTCTCGTGGACTATTGGAGGGAAGCATGAGAGAGGACCAAGTGTGGAAGAGATTGGGCACTTATGGCCTGCTGAAGGGCAGTGTGATAGTGTCCATGTTGGAGCCGAAGAGTAGCACCTTGATGGACAAAGGCGACGGCTAGCTTGGTAGTTGTTGTTGAAGCTCAAGGGTTTGATCAACTAGGAGCAAGATTAAGTAGCTTGAGACTTTCATGTGGAGAAGGAATTCTACAGCAAATGATGGATAGTCCTCCTAGCCCATGTTCATTGTGGGAGATGAACATCTCACTGTGATAGGTGGCAGTTCTCCGTGCCCTATGTTGGTCATCGTCATAGGGGCGTAAGAAGACCATAGCGGGCTGAAGTCTTAGAGTAGCTAAGGAGCAACAGTGGGCAGTTTGAGAGTTATTCACAAGCGGAGCTGTGAACAACTCGACAGGAGTCTTGATGAGTTGTACCCTTGATGAACGAAGGGACAACTAGAGAGAAGATTGGATAGCAAGTTTTAGTGGCTAGATGGACTTGGAGCATTGATAGAGGCATGAGTTGCAAATTGGGAGTTGAAGGACTGGGCATGTACATGGTACGATCGCGAGGGCTGAGAGATTGTACTACAGTTAGATGGCAAGAGTATCTTGTCTTGTACTAGTGGATGTATGAGGGTCATTATCCATGGTACGGGAGCCCTAAACTGTCGTATTATATGTTGTTAATATAACGAAGTTGGGTTGAAATTTTTTAAAAGTTGTGTATATCTGTGCATATGTGATTCACTGCTCTATATTTTTGTTGTGTAAAGTAGTTTAGTAGTGGAGATTCTTGGTTTGGTAGCATAAGTGATTTAAGACTCTAACCTAGACCCAAGGTTGTGGAAATTCAACATAGTATCAAAGAGTGCCTGAGCTACTTTGAGGGATAGTGAATCAGAGTGTGCACAATGAAGCAACTCAGAGGGAGTTGTGGGTGTATAGATCATGGAGCAGAGGGTTTAGCTGAAGATATGGAGATGTGGTCTTGACTGGCTTGTTAACGAGATTAGCTAGGAGTTCTGGTCGATTGGTGGTGAGATTGATGTACAACAGTTTTTTGTAGGGCAGATTACTGATCATGGACTTCTGTTGATTTGTCATGGATGGTTGGGATAGCTCGAGGGTTGCTTTGGCTTGGATGAGATCATGTTGATCAAGATGGCTTCATGTGATGGATTGGATATTGATAGGCTAGAGTCTTCATATGGTCGTGATGTTGCATATTTGAGATTGGAGGGATTTGTAAGAGCAGTATTCGATCCAGGAGGATAAGTGCTTGCAGGACTGAGTCAGTGGAGATCGTGTAGGCTCATAGGGAGTCTAGCCTTAGAGGGAGCAACCCTATGGAGGTTTGGGATATTTAGGCTCGGATGAGATGAGGCAAAGGCACTACTGATATTGTCGGATTCATCTACAAGGTATGTTGCAGTGATGGATGCCAATTGGGCAAGTGTCATCGTCGAGGATGATGATTGCTTCCTAGATTTAGAAGTACCTCCTAGGAGGTACTCCAAGCCCTGGTGATCGAGGGTTGGAGGTCAAAGCGCCACAAAAGTACTTGTGGGCTTGAGATCCAAGCTTGGGGGATTTTCAACCATCGTGATTTGGAACAAAACCGAGATGAAAACATGACATGTGATGGATGAGGATGATAGTGGTCAGCGAGACGATTCCAACACATCGAGAACTGTCTGAATCCGAGTTGTCGTTAGAGAGAAATGAATTTTTGAAGTTGACTATGTAATTTTTAGTTGCCAAGTTAGGTCAACTTGGTGGAAAAAGGTGCCAAAAAATGGGTCTCTTCAAATGATTTCATGGAGGCCTTAAAGGCTATAAATATGAGACGTTTTGGAGTCATTTCATCATCCAAAAGTGTGCAACATTACCTCTGAAATTTTGTGGAGAAAAGGAGCCACACGAAGGAGTACAGGACAACTGTGAAGGAGCTCTGAAATCAACATGGGTTTCTCTATTTTGATGTAGGTACAACATGGTGAGTACATGGTTGAAGGAAAATATGGGTTGTTTCGTTGGTGCATTTGCAAGGCAAGGAATCCGTAGCAAAGACAAGTGAAGTGTGGATAAGGTCTTCTCTAGAACAATGTGGAAAGGAGCTGTAGGTACAACGTAATTCTGTGTTTGTTTTATGGGCTAATGACAAGTCCGAATTGGTTGTTTTGAGTGCGGACTTGTGCCAAAAGAAGCAGACAGCAAGGCCGAGTTTAGGGAGAAAATTACGTGCAGGTTGGTGACTGTTTGGGTACACTTTGAAGGGTTGGAAGCTATAAGATAGTTGTGTTGCTAGGCCACAGGCCATAGCACACCGCTGGGCCAAATTCGAGGGTTGTCAAGGGTGGAAAACAACCTCAGGAATCAGTGTGGCATGAGAGGAAACCCTCCAAGGTGGACTGTAGCCTTAGAAGGGCTTGTTTGCTAACTGCGGGATGAAACTAGGGATGCAGTACGTGCCCTAACTAGGACTTGAGCGAACAACAGCGTTAAGGTGAAAATATACCCTATACTTGTTGCCATAAAGGACCTTGTACAGCAGAAGGTGGGCACACTTGGCAATCCCTGATTGGATCATTGGTTGGATCAGATGATGGGCAGTGTGAAGAAACCTTAGTGGTTGTTTGGAGGTGCCCATGTGGACTGTTGGGAAGCTTACCAAGCAACCAAGGTGACAGTAGGCACATCAGATTGGAAGGTAACATGACAACAACAAGGAGTGTTGCAGATGTTCACTTGATGATCGACGGATTGATGGTGTCCTAGGTGAGGACACATTGAGGTGTCTAGATTTGCGCAATAGCTCCTCTATTGCAAGGCAAAGGACAGATTGGAGGAGTCTGTGGGCAACCATGTGTAAGGGTCTCCTAGGTGTGGGGATGCCCTAACTAGGAGAAGATGCTACAACATGGACTTAGTCTCTCATGGACTATTGGAGGGAAGCGTGAGAGAGGAACAAGTGTGGATGAGATTGGGCACTTATGGTCTGTTGGAGGACAACGTGATAGTGTCCATGTTGGAGGCGAAGTGTAATACTTTAATGGACAAAGGTGATTCCCAGCCTGGTATTTGTTGTTGAAGCTCAAGAGTCTAATCAACCAGGAGCAAGATTGAGTAGCTCAAGACTTGCGTGTGGAGGAATTCTGCAGTAGATGATGGAAAGTCCTCCTAGCCCATGTTCATTTTGGGAGATGAACATCTCGCACTGATAGATGGCAGTCCTCTGTGCCCTATGTTGGTCTTCGTCGTAGCAGCATAGGAAGACCATAATGGGCTGAAGTCTCAGAGTAGCTGAGGAGAAACAGTGGGCAGATTGAGAGTTATTCACAAGTGGAGCTGTGAACAATTCGACAGGGATCTCAATGAGTTGTGCCCTTGATGGACAAAGGGACGACTAGAGAGCAGATTGGATAGCTGAGATTCAATGGCCAGATGGACTTGGAGCATTGATAGAGGCAGGAGTCGCAGATTAGGAGCCGAAGGACTCAACAGGTTCGAGAGGACTGAGAGATTTTACTACAATCAAATGGTCAGAGTATCTTGTGTTGTACTAGTGGATGTATGAGGGCCATTATCCCTGGTACGAGAGCCCTAGACTGTTGTATTATATGTTGTTAATATAACGAAGTTGGTTTGAAAATTTTTAAAAGTTGTGTATATTTGTGCATATGTGATTCACTATTATATATTTCCATTGTGTAGAGTATTTTAGTGGTTAAGATTCTTGGTTTGGTAGCGTCAATGATTTAAGACTCTAACCTAGACCCAAGGTCATGGAAATTCAACATTCAGTAACTTAACAAATAAAATATACTTAATTAGTTGTTGCGGTAGAAATTTGGGTCTTCCAAATTTTCACATGGTACCAGAGAGGTTGGTGAAGCAAGAGAGCTGAGCCGAAAGAGCCCAACGCTGAAGAGAAGGAGAGAAGTCGAAGTGTTGCGTAGGCATCAAATCGAACCCCTAGAGGGATTGCGCAGTCCAAACCAGGAGGGGAAAATTTTTGTGGGAAAGTCTCTCTGAGTGAGTCAACAAAGAGAAAGATTTTCAGATCAAAGTTTTGCAGTGTCAGAGGTAGAACGCATAGCAGTTTTCTGCAGTAGTTGTTGGGGTAGAAAAGCGTCATAGGGAAGAAGGAGACATTACTGAAGGAGTTCTTCCTCTAAGAATTCTTAGCCATGGAATTCGATTTCTATATTGTTGAGCAGCAACAGAGAGTAGAAAATCTACTAACTCCAACAGGGAGTGCATAGGCTAGCCTAGTGCTGCATAGAGGAGAGTGGAGGCAATTCGACATTTCGTTGATAGAGATGACAACTAGTGGGTTAAGAGATTAGGATCAGTTGGATGGTGCATCCAACTATGTGATCTGGAAGGCAAGGATCTCATGCTTTCTATATGAGCACGATCTCAAAACCTATGTCGACAGTGTGGTAGTTGTACCCGCCGATCTAGATCCACTCAAGAAGTACAAGGGTGAGATGGAAAAGGCCAAGCGATTGATCCTCAACGGAGTGAGAGATCACATAGTGTGTCACATTGTCGACAAGGATATTGCTCGGCATATGTGGGAAGCATTAGCTATGCTATATGAAGGATATGCCGAGCAACGAAAGACGTACTTGGAGCAGAAGATGACATATGCAAAAGGGTGAACACATTGATCCATTCCTAACGAAGCTTTAGGAAATCTGAGACTCGTTGGTAGTTGTAGGGTCAACACCTCATCCTACCGAGATGGTGAGGGTGGCCCTGAATTCAGCGTCAGAAGAATGGCAAGTGTTTTTCCAAAGTATCCTGGGTAGAGAGAGATTGTTGGAATGGGAAGGAATGTGGGCCGCTCTTCGGAAGGAAGAGATGAGGAGAGACTTAGTCAAGTGAAAACTTGATAGCAACAACAGCAGTGGGACGAAGCCCAAGGAGGAAGAGAATGCAACCCTTGCATCCAAGGGGCAACAGGTGTAGCGAAGGCATAAGAAGGACGTTTTGAAGATCAAGTTCTTATGGTGTGGCGAATTTGGTCACTACACTACATAGTGTCCTCTTAAGAAGAAGGAAAAGGACGAGAAGCATGATCCAAAGGCAGCATATGCAAAGATCGAGGAGGATTTTTCCATGGTTGCCCAGATACCTCTAGGAGAGAGTTGGGGTGATCTAGTATTGTAGTTCGAGGTGATCTAGTATTGTAGTTCGAAAGAAATCCAGATGGGCAGGATCCTTGAGGAGTCCACCTCTTGGATTAATACCTTGCTATGGGAGCCCATATCAGAAGTAGCAGGATGGACTAGTGTCAGTGGATGCAGAGGAGTGTCAGAGTGACAGTTGCAGTGGGTAGGAGCACCAAAATCAGAGCAGTGTCAATAGCAACGCAGTGGCTTCAGTAACAACGCAAAGACTAGCAGCAATTAGAACTCCAACAACAGATGCATCATGTTGAACACCTGTTCAGTAATTTTGGATGTTTTTCCATTGTTGATGTAGTAGAAACAACAACTAGAGAACGTTGTAATGCAGATGCAGTGTTGGCAGTGGCAATGCCAGCAGCAACACAGATACAATTCTTATGAGGGTTGTAGTACAGATGTAGTGTCGGTAGTGGCAGGGTCAACAATAGTACAGATTCAACATTTGCGTAGTAGTTGGTGGGCAATGATGTCAGACATCAGCAACGCAGAGGGAGATGTTACATAGAAGGGTGATGCTTCAACAGGTTGTATTACTAGAGCACATTCCTCGCTAAGAGGGAATGTTTGTTTCTTGTAGCATCAGATGTGCTCTAAGCCTTAAAATTTGCAGTGAGACTAGGACACATGTATTCCATAATACCTAGAAATTGTTTTGGGAAATTCCACTCGGAAACAGTTTTATTAAAATAAATAATTATTTTTAATGGGTGCCTAAGTCTAAACTTAGGAAATTAAAATAAATAAAGGGTATTAATCAAACTGAGGGTGAAACTTCTAGAAGAAAACGAAGATCGAGTCAAATGATCTGAGCCATTGACTAGAATCTAAACTAGGTCGTTGATTACTCAACTGGAGGATTATAAGGACTTTGATGGGCATTTGGAAAACACATCAGAGAGAGATCAAGAGACTAAATTTCTAAGAGAGGGCAACACAACAACTGCTAGAGAATCGATCGAGGAGATTTCTTGCAGTGAGGGGCAGGGATAGTTTCCGGAGGGAAGTTTTCCTAGACAAGAGAGTACAAGGCAGAGAGGGTAGAAAGACATACAGAGAGGTTGGCACAGGGCCACAAAGAGCTACGATGTGGCAGCGCAGAGCTTCAAGGGAGATCGAAATTATGCTGAGGAACAGTCAGGATTTACTGTCGAAGCTGGGGTGTGAGACCTAGAAGCTAGAGAGTTGAATTTTCCATCCAATAGAGGATTAGAAGGAGGTGCAGCGCAGTCCCAGCTGCAATGACGCAATGACTGCATAAGAGTGACGCAGAACAGCGTAGAGGCTCATCTCCAGCACAGAAGTGTCAATTCTTCCAGTGACAGGATGAGATGATCTCATTTTTTTTGCCCAGTTTCTCCTTGTATCAGATAGCCAGTTGGGCATCCAACGAAATGTATTAAGAAAAATACTACTTAATAATACAAACCCTCAATTGTTGCACTGGTTTTCCTGCATTTGGTTTTTCCGGGGACATTTTGTCCAAATATAACGGTGTCATGTGTTGTGTATTTCTTTCTTGCTCAGTTTTGTCTTTCCACATTTAATTTAATTGGTGAAGGCTGTAGTGTATTAATTTCGGTATTTGTTGCAGGATGCAGTAAATAATTTGTTCAGTAACTTAACAAATAGAAGATACTTAATCAGCTATTGCAGTAGAAATTTGGGTCTTCCAAATTTTCACAACAATGTCATATAACAACCAAAGGAAAAGGTCATATAAGGGGCAAACTTTCAAATAGATACTCAGGATCTAGGGTTTATAGTGCAATTTTATGGATGATAGTATACATAAATAGCAAAAGAATGATGACATCAACCCTAAAAGAATGTTCTAACATGCATATAACGCTTTATTTTTCCTTCATATAATTATTAAATGCAATTCCTACTTTTAAGACAACAATACACCATATATAAATTATTTTTTAGCAATAGTTCACATAAACCTTGGCGCTAACCCTAAATATCTAGGAACTATAAAGAAAATGATAAATCTATTCAAACAAAATCGGTGAGCAAAGAATCAATGGGCTTAATAGAGTCTTTTAGGGCAAGAATAAAAGAGAATGACCTTGTTGAAGTAAGGGGGGATGACTAGGGCATCCACTTTTAAAACCATAGCGACATCATTGTGAGGGGAGATTTTAAAACTAAGAGATGCACACTAAGATTTCTCTTAACGGTTTCCAAGAAAACGATTTTACATATTATAGAGGAGCAATATTTTAATATTTATTTATTTTTATATCATGGTACAATTAGAACCCCTACTACACATATGCAATATGCAAAATATAGAAATGTGTGATAAACATAAAAAACTTTCCTAGACAAACACTTCAATCAATGCTAAGAAATGATCTCCAATCCAAAAACTATTTGGAAGAAAAATTCACACCATAAAAAGTCAAAATTTTCCCAATTAAAGACAAGAAGACTAATGTGCACTCTCAAACAGAGGAGAGTGTGATGAGTGAGTGATAATGAAAATTAAAAAAAGTCTCATTTATTTTTATGAGGTCTAAGTTGCCTTATTTTCACAAATTTCACGAGGAAAGACCTAAAACAAGTTTTCTTAAGTGTTCAACAAGTGTAAGGTCACACACCAACCTCAATATGGCTCAAAAACATAACATAAATGCACAAAAATAGCTGATACATGTGGGAAATAAAGTCCTCCATTGTAATGTCATCCTCCATAAATGCGCAACATGCCTCAAGCAAGTGATAAAATGGATCATGAGATCTTCTTACTCCAAGAAAGGATCAAAGTTCATGGATATGTCGCCATTAAGTTCCTTCAAAGCCATGAAGTCATCACATTTATGCCCTATGTCACCCTTCTAAGGGAAAAAGGAGTGACATGGCACCATCATTCTCAAGTGTTGGGGTCTCTAGATGATGTGAAAGCCCTCCAATCTCATCTGAAGGATAATAAATCATCATCCGGGCTATGGAACAAGAAATTTCCATCAAACGGTATTAAGACTAGCTTGGGGGGCGTCTTGGGTCCATCTGGGCATATCATCCAATAGTCCAATACCTAACCTTGTTGGCTTAGCATTCCAACATCTGAGAGTACACATGAGGGTCTAGTACCATGTGGAATCATCTCACAACCCAACAATCATCTTTGGAGGGGAAATGTTTCATCATCAAGGTCAGAAAGGGAGCAAGGTCATCTCCAAATTGCTGTAGAATGGGAGCAAGCTCATCTCCAGAGCGTTGCAGAAAGGGAGAAAGCTCATATTTCAAGGCGTCTCTATTGTTGTGCTGATACCACTTGAAAAAAAATTATCAAGCCTTCAAGAAGAAATGCCAAATGTAAGATAGATTTGACCAGAGCAATAGTTGGAGAATCCTGGCATAATGTTATGTGCTAATCATTCAGGGTTGCTAGTTGTCGAAAGAGGAGAAACTTTTTCTCCTAGGGTTACCCAAATTTTGGTGGGTAACAATTCATATGGTCCACAAGCTCACTTTTACAAGTAGGCTATTTATGAAACAACCTACTTTTATAAGTTATGGAAAATTATTTGTTAAAAAATAGCATTAAATTTACTTTATAGCGATTCACTTTTATAGTTTAAGTGAAATGTGCTTTACAATAAAACTATGTGATATTTTAATATGGCATGGACCTTTTCAAAAAATAACTCAAAAAAACGAAATATTTGAAAAAATACATCTTTTTTATTAAAAAAACTTTTAACCAAGTGAGCTTAATGCATAATATATAACACATGTTATAAATGAAGAGAGTTGGGGTTTTATTTTGTCTCAAACTCCATAATTAACCGCAAAACCCTCATTTGTGCTTGCAAAAACCTCACCATAGCCATACACAAAAAAAAGTTGAAACTTTAAAGAAGAAAAATATTCAAAACTTTTCAATGAGGTTAGATCTCAGTTAGTTTGTTGGAAAAATGTAGTTTTTTCCCTGTTTTTGATTTGTTAGAATCACATATTAAAACGTAGAGCAAAGAGTATACACAAGAAAATAAAACATTTACCTCTCTAGTAATATTTTCCTGAGATTGCACAAAATGCATAACAAAGAGCATATGTAGATAGAAAAGAGTAGCAAATTGAAATTATAAATTAAAATATTAACACACACAATAATTACTTATAAAGTTGAATAAAAAGTTATACCTCCATATTTGATTAAAAAAACTATATTTTGACTAAATAGAAACCTTTCCATTTCCCATAGGATGAACACCTTAAACCACTACTCACACAAATAAATAAAATATTAGTGCACCAATGTTATATGTGGTTAAAACCCTCAAAGAGAGAAATAAGGCACAACCCCAATTTAATGTAGCCAGTTGAGGTTGTATATTAATACAAAAAAAACATTGTACATAAGAGTTTCCCACAATCAATTTTCAACAAATGAAACTTTACACACTTTAAATAAAGATCATGGACCAATCGATGTTAAGACACATGTCAATATATCTGTTAGTATCAAGGAGATTATGAATCATCAGACCATGTTATCTCTAGAACATATAATTCTTTTAGATTCCATAAATGCAAATGCATATTAAAGAAACACTTTACCTAAAGACACATTAGACCAAATTGATCTCAAGTAAATCATAAGTTTTTAAAAATACTCAAAGTTCAATGTAGCTAAATATTATGTTCAATATTAATTTTGAATACAATTTTCTTATCCCATATATTAGTGTTGTTGAACTTAGGAAAAAGTGTGATAAAATAATACCCCTAAAGTCTCTCCATCAAAAGGGATACATTAAGCAAAGAAAATACTAAGGAGGAATTTCTTTATGCCCCTAACTTAAAGAAGAATGATAAAGCTCATTGGTTGGATGCACTACAAAGTGAATTCTTTAAAATCATGTGGAATATTGTTGATAATGACTTTTGCCAAAAGGCGAGAGAGGTATTTATGTATGGGAACCTAATGGAATTTTTGAATCAATGCATTACTAAATTAATCTCCAAAAATTTAGTTAAGGTTAAAATCATTAGTTGGCATCCTAACATGATGTTAAATATTTATGCAAAATATCGGCTAGGATAGTGGCATCGCGGATAAGGAGAGTTTCTTCATGCATGATGAGAAAACAAGGTTTATGTAGGGGGGTTTACTCTAAATACATTAGCTAAACATAGGAGGCTATGGAATGGGCCAAGTAAACTTATCAAGGCTCCCATGTTTCTCAAAAATGATTTTGATAAGGCACAAGATTGAATACACTAAAGTTTCATTAAAAAACATCTTTAGTGCCTTGGGTGTAGTTCATTGGGTGTAATATCATATTTCGTGTTATATGGCACTCCCTCTAATTCCATAGGAATGAAGAGATGTAAAATATTTTTTTAAGGTGACCCAACCAAAGTACAAGCATACCCCATTTGGATACCCTATATTTGAAGGCATTTTTACTCCAATTACCTAGCTCAAATGGGAACATAAGATATATGGTTGGAAATATTATTCCAAGACCTTTCCAACAATATATTGCACTCTTCCTAACTCCTCACGGTTGAGGAGAAATGAATTTTTGAAGTCATTATACATTCTGCCAATTACACTAGTTAGCCCAGCGAATGGACAAGTTCGCCCTAACCCACCGTGTAAACTGTTGGAATATTCAACAATGTTGAGATGGAGAGTGAATTAGTATTGGGCACGCTTTAACAATTTTAATCATATCAATTAAACATTAAATATTAAAAACACCATTCAACAATGCATAACATCATAAATAGTACACAAAATAGTTTTAGGTGAAAATATTTCTAGGAGAAAAACCTACGAATGTTTTTTAATATATGTCTTAAATACTACATCAACAGGAAGCTCCAACTTCCAAGGCTCTCTAACAATGTCTGGAAGGAGTCTCCAACCCCATGGTTTTATTAGATCCAATTGAAAGGATGTATGAAAACCTTGGTTTTACTAGCTCCAACACCCTGCTAGCATCAATCTGGTGCCCTAACACTACCCTACCACCCTGAAGTGTTCTTGCACCACCATGCCACCCTTAATATTGAAGATATTCTTAGGCTCCAACCAGAAGGATTCTTTGGTCTCCTTCGTGCACCACCAAACCACCCTTAAGAATAAAAGATAAATGAATATTATATATCACATTGGTCACGTTGCTTGGTTATCACACATGATCACTACACTTCATAACCATTGCTCTGATCACTATCTAATCACTTCTATCATTAACCCTACGATCAGTGCTTTCAATACTATTGTTTTCAATGTCATTGTTGTCATTGTACTTCAACACTTGCCATTGCTATCAGTATTGTCCTTGTTTTATTCAAAAGTTAATTTCCATAACACAATCACACTACTTCCATCAATGCCACTCTTGTCACAACTATCGCCAACAAGATATCTCTCCTCAACATTGTCTTCTTCACATAAGAAATATCACATTACTACTAACTATCTCCCACATGAACAGTGCAATGTGCCACAGATCTATCTTGTACCTAGCCTTAAGATGTCTCAATTGTTTCCTTAGGAAACACAAATTTATCAACCTCTGATCACTAATCAATTGACATGATAATGTTGTTGGGGTACATGAAGGTTGTAGATGATATCCAAACTATCACCAATTTTCCTATGTCATTGTGTCACTATCTAATCACTTACACTCTTGTTTTAGCAATCATGCAAAACTTATGAAAATATGGAATAAGGATTAAAGCCAAGGTTTGATCTTAGGTTCACTAGGTTAGTAGGCTCATAGGGTTATGGAAATTATACATGGATGACACATAAGGCTTTGTCTTAGGTCTAGAATTATACTCCACATAAAAGTACAACTATCATAAGAGTAATAACAAGTGTGTCTTCACTCACAAAGTTATATCAAGGAGATAACACCATAGTGAATAAACTGGTATAATAATGGAAAATGATAGGTCTCTTCCACAACAAGTGCACATGAATACCACATAAATGATATGCATTTGGTATAGGGTTTCCACAGAGATAAAGAATAAGATGATATAATGGTGAACAATAAAGGCCTACCTTAGTCATATAAAAATGTCTTGACATGCACACATCAAATATGATCTTGCAATGTGGTCTGTCAAGCCCTGAACCTGTTCTTGAATTACAACCCTTGACGCCTTGGTGTAAACATGCCTTCAAACTGCCCTCAACAAGCCCTAATCATCCCTTATAATTGCCTAATTTGTCCTTCTTCTATAGCCCTTTTTTCTGATCTTAGAAAAGGCCTTGATGAATAGCCTTATCTCCTTTTCTTACTGCAAATTGAATAGACTTTAACACAACCCTAGGCTTGCGACTTTCCCATGCCTACTTGGCCTCCCTCTGTGGTATAACATAGGTCATATATCTACCCCTATCCTACGACTTTCACATGCCTAAAATTGACCTCTTACTGTGGCTTCCACAAGGATACTGCAACCCTAACCACTAATTTCAAATCTGACCCCTATGAAAAACTTTACATAGTCATCAGAGAACCTTATCTCAAGCACATATAGCCCTGCTATCGTTGCTACAACACCCTCCAAAATTTTGGAGCCTAATTTGACCTTGCATGATGTCATTTCTAGTAGTAAGAGTCATTCAATGTGTATTCTCTAAGTTTTCAAGTCCCTTTTGGAAGAAAACCAAAGTGTCATCTTTTGGCATGGGAAGTGTCGCACATCACAAAAACAGTGTTTTGGTCTATTTCAAGAGGAAACTTTGATGTCGATGGGTCATATTTATCATATAGACATGTATTAGACCCATTCCTAAAGTTTTATGCATTGTCGCACAAGTGTCATCATTTTCGTTGCAAAGTGTATCTTAAGTGTCGCACTTGAGGTGGTTGTTGTACTGTCGTCGCATTGATGGGATCATGTTGTTCTTGTCTATTGAGTGTTCAATGTTGTGTTGTTTTGAGTGTGTGTGATCATTCACAAGTTGAATTATGGTTTCACTTATACCTCATTGATCACGCACTTAGTCAAATTCTAGAAAGGTCCTTCCTAGTCAACTTGACCTCACTCAACCCTCTAGAATTGTGCACTGTGTAGTGTCAACCCTCAAGCTCAGCCCTTGCCTCTTGGAACTACGCAATGCGTAATTCTTTCCTCCAAGGACTCTGCATTGCATAGTCCTGATGCTTAATCATGCCCCCTTGACCTCCACAACTACGCAACTCATCCTCCCAATCAACCTCCTTTTGCGCAGTGGAAAGCCTCAAGATTTCATCATGCCTCCATGAACTATGCAATTGCGTAATCCCTAGGCATATTTCCCTCATGTACTATGCATTGGGAAACTTCAAGGCTCAAGACTGCCTCACTGAGCTCCTCAAATACGTAGTCATCTTTCCTAGGCCTCCAGAACTATGCACTTCACAGTCTCAAGCTTCAGTCCCCACTCCTGACCTCTAGAACTGTGCACTGCGCAATACCTGAGTCTGCCTCTCAATCAAACACCCAGTTCCATCTCAATCAATGATTTTCATTGAGCATGTTAGACTAGGAGTTTTTTCCTCTGATGTCGCCTTATCATGAGCGAGTTCCAGTTACAGGTACTATATTTTCACATGACAGGATGATGATTGAAAAGAAGGATAAGGAAACTATTCTACAAGACACTTATGAAGTTGCAAAGCAAATTTATCATTAAACGAGAAGATGAAAGGACACCATATTGCGACAACAACTAAAGATCAAGATCATAGTGAAGACTCCCTACCTTCAAGCCTTATGGAGGATTAAACAGAAAATCATGTACCATCTTTCAAGAAGACACACTTATAACATCATAAAGAGTGGATTGGCATTGCCACATCATCATCGAGTCCATGCCATCAATGTCATGTCATGTTTCATCAAGGTTTCATATGAGTCATCATTTGCCACATCATTTGTAGATATGATTAAGTAATTTTCAATACATGAGAAATGTAATGTAAAGTGGAAGTCCAAGAGTCACCTATAGAATGTGAAAAGTCATGTAGGAGTCAAAGGGTCATGAGGTTAGTCCAAGAGTCAAAAGGGAGGTAAATAGTCACCCCATTTGCTATATATACACCCTCATAGCTCATGCAAAGGACTTTTCACCTTGGCTCCTCCAACTAGGCATTAGAGAGGAAGATAGTTCTTTTGGAGGAGCAAGTAGTAGCTCTAACACTCCACTATTGGAGCTAGTGGTGTTCATTGTACCGATGTATCTTGGAACTTTTGCTTAATACTTGAAGCTTGTTGAGCCAACACACTTTCATGTGTATGTCGTAAATGTTGTAAGACTATTCTTTGAATGTTGTTGATATATGTTGTTTTCATCTGTACTAAAGAAATTGAACTATTTTGGTGGCTTTGGTGCTTATTTTTTTGAAGGTGTGTTGTTTTTTGTTTTAACGATCATTGCTTCTATGTGAACTATTTCGCTAGTTGATCAATGATTCTTTCATATATGTATGCTTGTGTGTCTTTATTAGATTAGTACTATTACTCTTCTCTTAAATGCTCACTTTTATTTCCCCTCCAGCGAAAGAACCTTGACACATTCTGCAACTGAACATTCCACAAGGCATACTCACTTGTTCATTCAAAATTACATGTACATTATTCTATCATGCTGACGAACGCAACCAAGGAAAATCTCTAAGAAAAATGGAAGTTGGACCTTATTTCCGGAAGGGTTCCTACACCAAACAGTGCAAAGTCTAATTGGGGCTTTTCATCAGGCAGACCCCCTTGCATGTTTGCAGGATCCATCATCGTCAACAAGCCCTTACAAAACGCGATCTGATAGGCCTCAAAACAAGCTAAAATTGGCTCCAGAAATGGCATGAAGGGTGCTTCAAGAAACTCGATTTGCTCTACCTTTGTTCTGCCTCAGACCAAAGTATCACCACAAGAAAGAAAATAAAAATAAAGCCCAACCAAACCCTTGAAAACTTGGCCACTTATTCAGATCATAAATGCTTCCCATGACCTCAGTCAATCTCATAATGTTTTAAAAGATAATGCAAGAGAATTGATGATTTTGGAGGGAAACTGAGTGCCCTATATATACTTGAAGGAGGAGCATGAAAAGAGGGGCCAACTTTCCGTTAAACACCCCAACAATAGGGAGTCAACCTGGTCTTAACAAAAAAATTAAATTTACAAAAAAACAATTTTATGGAGCTGACTTGAGACCTCTCTTTTGAAGTCATTTTTGTAATGAATATTTTCACTTTTGGAGGGCTGAATTGGTCAATAAATTGAGACAATGATGACCCATAAGAATCTTGTATTTAATGAATTTTTTTATGCTAGTAGACCAAGACAAAATTCATATTTGGGCACCATGACCACACATTTGGGGCTTCAACATTAAAAAGGCATTGTTGAGACACCAAGTGCATAGTAGTTTAATACTTGATTCCTCTTATTGAGAATTACTTGTGAATGTTAAATGCCTTCTTATTACTAGTTATGTCTAATTCATCAAGTAATTATACAAATGTACAAAATATAAAGATCACAATGAGACAAGAGACACCAAAATTAGGTTGCAGCCAGGGCAAAACCCAACAATCCTTCTCCTATATAATCAGATCAAAATGAGATATCCAAAAACAAGACTAAGACCAAGTCTACCACAAATATTCCAATTCAAACCCTCCTCCAAGTCCCCTCCAATAGTCAAAGTCGATGTTGTTCAACCTTCTCCAAATTTGGTCAAAATCAAAGAATTTCGGCCCTAAAGTAGAGGCTGAATTTCGGCCCTACAATCACCTTAGAAATTCAGCCCTAATCACAATAAATCGTCACACAAGCGAGCTGCAGTAGGGTAGAAACTTGAGTTTCTTCTTCTCCTTTGACTTGCTTCTCTCTCCTTTTACTTTAGTGTCTTTTATTGTTCAAGTGCAGAAATAGATAGATGGTGTGATGATGATTGATGTTTCCAAGAGGTCGAAGTTAACTCTTATATATCGTTGTCCAAGAAGGTCAAATAGGTGCCACTATGCCGACTTGTCCAAGGAGGGTCAACTTGACGATCTTGTGGGCTTATGACACAAATTTTTTTTTTCAAATATCGAAATGGAACATGGATCAAATAAATATTCTTTTGAATCAAAATAAACTTTTTTTTTATTCTTTTGACCCAAGCATTAAAAACATGCTTTAACAAAATATAAATAAATATATGTCGATGATAATTTTATATTATGAAGACTAACTTTAGTTACAATTTCAACAAGCATATCTCCTCAACAGTGAGGAGTTACATGACGTGTCACCTACTGATGGAAACGACATGACAAGTATAATAAGCTTATGGTGGTCTTGCATGCAAATTCACTGTCCTTCATATTCATTTTCCTCAACAAGAGCAGGGCATCAAAACTAGGGATTCCTTTCCTTATCTTTTGGGGCTTCTTGTCCATTGGCACTTCTAGTTATTGTAATCCAATGACATATATTAAAAACATTCAAAGATTGACATTGAAATCAATGAAAACACCATTCAACAATCTCCCCCTTTTTCATTGATAACAACACACATACTCTCCCTGTGATTACTGCTACCTTGTATCCATGCTTCTAATCTCCTTCTCTTGATTTCCCACCCTCTTTGACATCAATGGAAAAGGGTAACTCCTCATGATGAAGTATCTCCCTCTGTCCTCCTGCAATTTTCCTTTCTCCCTCTAACATTTTCTCTCCTCCTGTCTTGTTGTGTCTCTCACAACTTGCCATTCAGATTCCACCTATTAATATGCTTCAAAGATTCCTTATGCACATCTTCCTATCTCGATCTTGAAGTGCCACAAAACAATCCATGACTCTTCTTTTCAAATATGGCACTCAATTATACATAATGTTGATTTCTGTTTTGATGATTTATTCACATCTTCCATCAAACCATTGTGAGTTGGCCATTCCAAATCAAACTACCTAAAGGATAGATCTTCAAATTTGTAAATACTAGTACTTAGACACTCCTCTTCAACATTCATAGTACTGGAAGTGTCCAAGCTAGATTTTTTAGAACGATATATGAACTTGCTCTGCTATAAGATCATTCTGAACCATGACATTTTCCTTTGTACCTGTAGATTTATCATGGTCTTGTGACTTTACAAATCTTGTAAGCATGAATTCTGAGTTTTCTTCGTTCACCTGTTCTTCTTGCTTTTGTTTCCTTCTCCAAACCTTCTTATACATGGTATCAATGTTTTCCCTTATGGAAGACTACATCATGATTTTGCAATCACGGGCTATATGTCCATAGTTATGGCATTTGAAGCATTTTATATGTTACCTGGAGGAATAGAAGAATGGGGACAGGGGCACTAGCAAGAAGGCTGGACCAATTTCTAATCAAGGCCCCTCTCCTGGCCAGTTTGAACCTTTTTCGCCAATGGGGGGGTTCGAGCAGGATCTCAAATCATTCCCCAATCTTTTTGGAGATCAGGGATAATAACTTCAAACCCCTGACACCCTTCAAATTCAACCCATCATGGTTACCTAATGCGGAGTTCCGCAAATTAGTCGCTGACTCTTGGACTCACTGTAGGCCAGATGATCTAGCCTCCCCGGTTGTGGTCATTTCTAGGAAAATGGCAAGCATAAAATCCAAAACTATCATATGGGCAAAGGAGAAACAAAGGAAAGACGAGGCTGACCTCCTTAGGATAGAGGTCGCTCTCAAAGATTTGGAAGCCTATGCACTTATCTGTCAAGCTTTGGTGGAATCAAAGGCTCTGTTAACCTTCCTGGAATCTGAAATAATTAGATTGCTTCCACTGAAAGTAGAGTACTGGAGGCTAAAGAGCAGAGCTCTCTGGTTACAAGTAGGGATGAAAATTCAAAAATTTTCCAACAATATGCTTGGGGAAGGAAGTCAATTAACACAATCTAGGAGCTCCAAGATCAGGATGGCAAAAAGGCAAACACCTTTGCGCAGCTGGCTGACATGAGGGTAAGACAATTCTCTAAAATTTACAAGGCCCCTACTGGTATTACCCTCCCTGAAATCATCTGAACAACAGAAGCATTGCTTAGATTTGTTGAGCCCAATGAGATGGAGTCTTTAAACTCATCGGTCACTTGAGGGGAACTGGAAGCTGTTGAAATGCTTTAAAAAGGATAAAAGTCTGGGCCTGGATGGGTGGCTAGCAGAATTCTACAGCTCCTTCTTGGAACTTATTGGAGATGATCTATTACAGACCATTGAGGAATGCATAAGCGTGGCCAGCAGAATTCTACAACTCCTTCTTGGAACTTATTGGAGATGATCTATTACAGGCCATTGAGGAATGCAGAAGCTCAGGCAGAATGTATGAAGGGTTTAATGCGACCTTATTGGCCCTCATCCCCAAAACTGACAATCCTTCATCCTTTGATGATTATCGTCCCATTTCCCTTTGCAACAACATTTACAAAATCATATCCAAAACCATTACTCAACGTGTTAAACCTATTCTTTCTCGAATAATTTCCATGGAACAATTTGCTTTCCTCAATCAACGCCAGATCCATGAAGCTATTGTGATAGCTCAGGAAGCCCTTCATTCGATCAAAAAACAACATAAGAAGTCAATCATCCTTATGATTGACCTCTCCAAAGCCTTTGATCGAGCAAGTTGGTCTTACCTCCAACTCACTCTCACTCATATCGGCTTTCCCCATGCTTTCATATCTTGGATTATGTGTTATCTCTCATCAACCTCATATAGTATCCTAATCAATGGAGCTTCCTCTGGTTCTTTTCATGTGGAACGTGGGCTTAGACAGGGGTGCCCACTTTCCCCTTTACTCTTCCTTCTTATTATGGAAGGTTTTAGCAGATTGAATAGAAAAGCTTGTGAGGAGGGAGATCTCGAGGGTGCCCAGATTTCGGATATGACCACTATCTCTCACCTATTGTTTGTAGATGATGTACTTATTTTTCTAAATGGATCCTTTCGTGACTCACTTGCCTTCAAGAATATCTTATCTCTCTTTTTCAAAGCTACAGGTATGGAACCAAATTATGAGAAGTCCACAATCATCTTTGTGACATGCCTGCAAAATGAGACAAGATTCGCAGCTCAATAATTTGCCTATGTTAGACAAGATCTGGATTCTGGATTAAAATATTTGGGTTTTAGATTGAAACTGAATGGATACCGTATAGTGGACTGTGCTTGGCTCATTGCAAAAATCGAAAACAGAATTAACATTTGGCAACAACATTGGCTCTCTAGAGCGGGTCGGCTCACCCAGATAAAATCAGTCCTTGAGGCGATCCCAGTTCACTCGATGATGTTGGCTTAGATCCCCAAAGGCATTTTAAAAGGGATACAACAATTTTGTTGTCATTTCCTCTGGAGGGGTAAAAAAACAGGGCAGACTTTTGCTTGGGTAAGCTGGGACCGGATTGGAAAACCCCAAAAATTGGGGGGATGAGGCATAAAAAACCTTCAACTTTTGGCTATGGCACTTGCGGAAAAAATGGGCTGGCACATCGTCAAATCTAGAAGCCTTTGGCAATAGGCCATATACTACAAATATATTCACCCCATAACAGTTATGGATTGGATCTGCAATCCTATCAATATCACGATTAGTGCTTCCATTATCTGAAAGCTGATATCCCAATCCCTTCCCCTCATAAAGAACGAGCTAGCATGGAAAATAGAAAATGGTGATCAGGTGCGACTAGGCACAGATGCCTGGGGTGGGTGTGGGAATGCACACATTCTACCAAGGGACCTGTGTACCAACCTCTCCAGATATGGAATCACTCATATTGCTCAGATCACAATTGCTGAATAGGATCAGTGGCTTCCTCAGTGCTGGAAGGATCACAGGGTTTTAAACATTCTGGATAGATGGTTTGAGGACTGGCAACGGTACATTGGGGCTCTCGAGGAATCCAATGTCAGGGTAATGATAAGGGAGATGTTCTCTTATGGGCCTCGGACCCCCATGGCAGATACACCCCTAAAGTTGGATATGCGACCGCTATGGCAGCCCGTGAAATTGGCGACATTAGTTGGTGGTGGCGCCACCTCTAGAAATTAAAAGCTCCCCCAAAATTCAAACTGTTCATGTGGTGCATACTCATGGAGACGGCCACAACTGAGTTAAACTTATGCGCAGGGCTTTTCACAAGCCATCAAGATGTTGTTTTTGCAAATTGCATGAGGAAGACACAAACCACTTGTTTCTTACCTGTTCGATGACGATACATTTCTGGTCATGTATTACTACTAGTCTGAATCTGTCGACAATTTGGTCTGGACTCAATTTTGCGGATGCTTGGCATAATTGGTGAATTGGGGCACAATCTCACAAAGCCAGGAACCTGCCCCTGATCATTTGTTGGGGTATATGGGTCAACCGATATAGAATATCTTTCTAGACATCTCGATCAACTGGTACAATTATTGTATAAATTCGGTGGCCATTTACAATTTGATCCTAGATGACCCAGACAAGAAACCTCCTCGGGCCATCATTCCATAATGCATCGACACCAGTTATCCTTAGGGTTATTTTGATGGCTCGGCTCAAGCCGCGGGCTATGTGGGGGGGTCTATATTTCACATCAAAAATCTTGTGTCCAACAGAATCCAAGTCGGCCTGGGCAGGGGCACTAACAATTATGCAGAAGTCAACAGTCTAAAACACCTTCTCCTATTTGCAAAAGAACTAAATTGCCAAAAGATTCAGATATACGGGGATTCACAGCTTGTTATAAATTGGATAAATGATGTATATCACTGTCACTTGCACACACTCAGAGACATGCTGGATGATATCTTTACATTAAAATCACAATTTGATTTTATTGTATGCTCACATATATACAGGGAAAGGAATGAGATCATTGATCGTCTTTCCAAAGCAGTCGCGCAGCTGAACAGAGGACAATGGAAAATTCATGAATATAGGGAGGGCGTCTTCTACCATTTTTTCCACCAACCGTTCATTGAGATGAAAGGGCATCTCTCGAAGTGATCTCACAGATCATCCTTTTTTTTCGGCTTTTTGGTACTATGTTTTTTGCTACAGTTTCTGTTATTACTATTGGGACCGTGACTCAGTTTTTGTTTATTATGGCAGATATAACTTCCTGGACTACGATGATGTAAATTTGTATACAATTTTCTCCCTAACTCTTCTGAATTGCTCTTCAATGAATGCATCTCATACATGTAGCATTATACAACATGTAATTTTCTTAATATATTAATGAAAATTGCCCCTTTTTCCTTGGAAAAAAAGAAGAAGCATTTTATATGTTACTTGAATGACGGAGCAACTGACATATTTTTTTTTTCTAATGATGCCATTTGAATATCTTTCTTGTGTACCTACAAGCTTGCTTCTAGGATTTTGATAATGTTGGACATTGGATAAACTAGCGCTCCCCATGTGTTGTTGGAAATACTAAGAGGGGGGTGAATCAATTTCTTTTACAATTGTTACTTTACCATTTTTAGATCACTTACAAACAGAACACAAAATGAACAATATAGAATAAATAATTTTATTAATCAGATATAATGAGGAATCCAATCCTCTTCTTTACAATAAATCAAGTATAATAATGTTTAAGGCTCCAACCCTAGATGAAGACACCAATCTACAATCAACCAAGCTTTGACTTGTATGGTGCCAAGATCCAACTTGGTATTTATGAGGCTCCAACCCCATCTTCCACAAGGCTTCAACCTTGTCTTTATAAGGCTCCAACCCTCTCCACTAGTGCAGGTGCCAACCCGATCTTCTTGAGGACCCATATCCTCTAGGCCTACAACCCACAGTTTCAAGACTATTTAGTGATTCCTCAAGATTTCCAAAACATCTTCAATAAATCATGAACATCATATTCACAAATCTCCAATAATATCTTCAACCAAGGCAATAAGAGAGTCTTCATTATGCTTCAACAATGTTTTAGGGACAACTTCTCAAATCTTCAAAGGTCATTGCATGAGATCTTCTCTACTTGTGCGCCAAAAGTCAACTTCAACAGGCATCAAAGGTGTCTCCAAATATTTTCATCTACATGATGAATATTTTTCTAAGGTTATTCCGTGAAGGATTCAATAATGCATCATGTCTCCAAGATCAACTTCTAAATGTCTTCAACAATGCTTCAAGGTGTCTTCAATAGGCTACTTCAATAAGACGTCTTAGGGTTTCTTCAATCAGCTCTTCTACTATATTCTTCAACAAGATAAATTGTCTCCAACATCGTTCTTCAATCAATGTTCCAAAGATGCCACAAGGTTCCCAAGGAAATATTCAACGGTGATTTTTTGGTTTGCTTAAGAAGAATTCAACTCCAAAAATATTTCAAGATAAATTTTGTAAGAACACCATACTTGTGCTTCCAAGGTCTTTATGTAGATGATGCTAATAAGTTTGTCCTTCAAAAGATGCTCTAATACTACTTCAAATTCCCAACTAAGGTATGCAACTGATAACTTTGGGAGTGCTCCAAAAGGTATTCTAGATGTATCTAAACCACTTCAAATCAGCTCTAAAACTATGCTTCAACTCGGTCCAATTCTTATAGGTTTGAGAGTCATTGCCAAATATCTAAGGATCAAAGTGCTATAGTTCTGCTTCCCCAAAAGTTCAAGATCTACTATGTCCAAAGATCTGCAATCCAAGCTCAACAAATCCGAGGTCTTAAGTAAAAGCTCTACTTCAGAAGTCTATGCATTGAGGTTTATGCCTGCTCAATTGATGGCTTCAAAAGTGATTGTGGCTTCTTTTCCAAAGGAGGTCTCATCAACAATTTTTTTCCTGCTACTTGAGGTCAAGTTTTACAAGGTGCCACTATCAAAAGAAGTCACGAATGTACCAACTCTACAATCCACATTTCAATTAGCGTACAATCCAAGTTTCCTCAACAAATCACAGGTTCGAGTATGTCAGAGTTGCGTGTCTAAGTATGTCAAAGTTGCAGGTCCAAGTATATCAGAGTTGTAGGTCTGAAAACCTATTCCTTTAGTGTAATATCCCAAATGAGATATTTTGCTATTTTTGTAGAAATTTAAACCAACCATAATTTTTCCATAAAATAACCATTCATTTAACATAACATTGCCATATAAAATTATAACCAATAGAATAAGGCAAAATAACCACAAGATGAACAAGAAATATCTCAACTTTATTATAATAGATAAACTACAACTTTATTATAATAGATAAACTAGGGTTACATGCACATACAAACAAAATAATTGAGATGAAGAGCTGGCCTCCAAGATAATATGTTGTACTACTATGTTGGCCCTCCAAACTGAACTGAATTGCATTGTTGAGCTCTGTTGTGAAGTTTGGATGAATTTACCAAGGGGAGATGGGTACTCGCCCAATCTCACTAAATCACTCGAGGGTTTCCGTCTTGGGGCTACTGCTGAAGTAAAGAATCGGGTCCTCAACCTTTCATACAAGCAAAAATACCAAATCCAAGATGTCCTCTAGTGGTGTCCTCCTCCTCTTTTTATAAATCCGATGGACCCCTCTAGAATCTCCTATTTTATTATTATTTTAATCATTGAGCCCATTTGCCATAGTTAAAATATTCTTTTTAATGCGAGAAAATGGTAAATTGGCCACCATGCCCTCAAGCCACTGAAAATCACTTCTAGCCATCCCATCTTGTAGATATTCTCGTTCTGGTTCCAACAATCTATTACACTAAGGTGTTCTGCCTAGTATTCCTCCCAAAATTCTACCTTAAGTGTAATTAATTGAGTCTAGCCCATTAATAACTTAGCTTTTTGAAATTTGTCGAAATGCAACAGAACGAAAGGCAAACTGTTCAGATGATGGAATATACCAAGAGAACGCAATCAAACCTCATAAAAATTCCTCAAAACCCCATGAAGCACCTCCAGAAGCCCCTAGGCCCGCTGATGAAGTAAACCTGCACCTGTGACCTGTCTACCATAGCCCTGAAAGTCCATGCTAACCATACATGAGGAACACCAAAAAAAGGAACATTACAAGTCCTCTTGCCCCAAGATTGCTTGCCTTCAAGCAATCCAAACCTATGGACTAGTCTGGTGGCCCAATGGAGCTGAGACCCAATGCTCAGATCCCATTCAAACCATTGGGTGAGGCTATGCCTCTGTGTCAACCCATCAAGAACGGATCCCTCAATCCCTGAATCCCAGACCAATCTCTGACTGTACCTGTCATCAATAAACCCTCATGGATCCCAATGCCACCAAGCATCAATGCTCCATGGTTCTTGTTGGGCTATAGCTCTCGCTGTGAATGTTGCCCCACGGACTGCGTACCAACTCATTAACTCTCTCCAACCCAACCTCTAGCATAGATCGAGGTCAACCCTACTCTATTAATGTTGGGCTAGTGCTACTAAAATACTGATGAACTATTGATCCAGAACCCATTGCCCTCCGGAACATGCAATAACCCTCTCATCTATGGGATCTTGTTGTATTGTGCCCCGAACTAAGAATGATACTCCATCAATAGGATAGCAAATCATGACCTCCTGCCAATCTAATGTATGGACACATGTGCAAGGAATACGCCTACTAAGTTGATATTGGTCCATTCTCAACTCCTAATGCTCTACTCGATCAATCAAAACTTGTCAAAGAAATACTACCTCTCTCCCTCTAATGGAAAAAAGTGGGCAAGTTGTGCTGCAAAGCCCTGTCTATGTACTCCTGGAGAGGGTTGCTGCCTGAAAATGTTGCAGCTTGTTGGCTTCCACTACATCTGTTTGCACCTCATTAATGGGTCGACCCAAAGATGGATGCACTGCTAGCTCCCTCGTCTGATAGGAAACTCCACGCCCCTCCATTCCACCAATCTCCTGCAAAATTGTCTTGTCATACTCCAGCATCTCCTGAATACATGTTTTAGGAAAACTGCCACCCTGCTAGTTGTCTGTACATCTACCTTCTCCTCATCAATGGTTGGCCCCAAGGATGGTTGCTCTTCCTCCTCCATCATGGGCTCAACATGAACCTCCAACTAGCTCTCCCCAAAAAGGCTCATCATGCGTACTATGCATATCATCCTCCTGAGCTAACTCATGCTCCACCAAATGTTGCCCCTGCTGAATCATCATTGGTGACCCATCATCTTGAATGTCTCCCATAAGGTTCACTGACTGCTCACCATTCTGGTCTGTTGTCGACAACTCCACGTGAATGCCCATGCTCCCTAAAGACATTCTCATATCGCCCCATGGACTCATCCAAAAAAAAAAGTCCTCATCCGAAAAGACAGAAGGAATATCTCCCTACTGCACCTCTGCCATCTCTTCTGCATCTCTCAAGCATGAGTTGTTACGTCCCTAAGGTTCTTTGTAGACAAAGCAAAGTCCCTTCCTCCTTAGCTCATTCTTGCTACATGATCCCCCAAACCAGAGCAACTCCTCCCTGGTCAACTGTCTCCTGAACAATCCAATGTTCTGCTCAACCAACCTTTCGGCTAGCTCATAAGCAGTCAGTGAGGCCAACTACTCTCTTGTCCAAACAAACAACAATCGAGACTACAACTCCCGACAAATGGTGTCACGACCTCTCATACACGATGACAAGATGGACTGCATGTGTGTTACGACTGTGTCAAGATGATGTTTCCTAATGTTGAAGAATCATTGGAGCATCTGCAAGATCAAACCATCACACTCTAGATCAAACATGATTTCATAAGTCCTAGTCATGGCCATAATTTTCAGAACCTGAAGCTTCTTCCCAAATGTAGGACCCTCATTGTTATCCAAATCTCGCAAAGTTTCTACCATCAATTCGAAGACTCTCCTCATAACATCATCATTGTAAGGAGCTATAGGGGCAGTCAGCGTCATGATGCTACTAAGACAAGAGGCAACTAGAAGTGTGACCCCCTCACAAGGGTACTCCAAAAACTTGGGTTGTATTAAAGCTAACATGGTAGGTTTCAAAGCCCACAACAACTTCTTCCCTTCTAATTGGTTTACTTAGGAAAGAAGTGCATCTAATTCATCTAGTTTGAAAAGAGATTTTACTATGACCCTTTTGTGTTTCAACTCTATCCCAACTGCAAAGATTTTGTGTCTTATTTCTTGCTCGTTCTGCACATCTCTTGGCGGTTATTTTGGAAGAACGACATAGATACTTTTTTAAAAAATGTATGATGTTCAGTTTTGTTTTCTGATCTAATGATGCATGGTGGTTCAAGGAACCAATTTATGTGGTTCATATTCTCAATTTCTTTAGTAGTTCCTCCATGGTTTAGTCCAACAATGATGAGAACATCTGTGATAATGAGGATTAGTGGTGCATTTAATCAAACAACTTTGTTTCCCTTTGCTGTAGGTGTTATATCATAATTTTTTTTATGCTCAAAATAATTTATTCAAAGATTTAATATGCACCAACATATTTTAAAATAGACAGATGCTACTTATATCAAACCCACAATGTTGTTAGAATACACAAGAAACTTCAGAAATATAAAAGGGTATAGTGAATAGAAAAGAATGATGGAACCTGGAACAATCCTTTAGATGTCGGATTGCATAACATAACTTTTTAGAAGAATGTTGGGATGGGGTCCCCTAGGTCAAGTTTTGATAAGATATTGTAAAGGCTCCGCATTTTGAGGAGCGAAACAGGAGTAGCACATGTCACTAGGAGTCAAGGGGCTCTAGGAAGGTCAAAGCCCCTTAGTTTTTGTATTGTTTTGAGCTCTGCCCATGGTTTTCGAACCATGGTATTGTAATGGGATAAAATATATAAAAGGGTGCCTTAGCAAGTCTAGAAGAAGGATATAGGTCAAATTTGATATGTTCTGAGTCTATAAAGGTACGATCTTTTTGTAATTTAGGCGAAGGGGAAGGCTTCTATAGCTAAGTGTGTGGAGACCTTGGTAAGTCTGCAGCTGAGTGTGCGGGCCCCTACAGTTGTGGGCGCAGGATCTAGAAAGCTTGTATATGGAAGATTTGAAGTAATAAAGAATATTTGAAGCAATTCTGTGTCCAATTTGTATACTAGAGTATTTTTTGTATTTACACACACTTGAAAGCTGGACCAAGCCACCTTTCTCGAATCGAAAATCGTGAAGAGCCTACAAATATGGATGAAGGATTACCTGATGTGAAACTCTTTGCTATCAGGGTTGCGGATGAGAATTTTGTAGACATTATTCAATTTTTATCTACTGGTGTAGCCCCTGAAGGTTATACGACACATCAAAAGAAGGAATTAGTTGTCAAGATTGCAGATTTTTCTGTGATTGCAGAGCAATTATATAAGATGGGGTTAGACAAAGTTCTACGCCGACATGTGCCTCAATATGAAAGATAATATTCTAGTTGAAACACATGGTGGTGTCGTTGGAAGACACTATGCAAGCAAGGAAACTACGCAGAATATCCTACAAGCAGGATTATGGTGGTCGACGGTACATAAAGATTACAAGGAATCGTGTAATGCGTGCGATGTATGTCAAAGGATCGAGAGACCATCGCGAAGGGATGAACTTCCATTAAATCCACAAGTCACACTACAAGCATTTGATAAACGGGCAATTGACTTCGTTGGACCTATCCAGCCACCAGGGAAGAAGACGAGCACATTATATTATCACTGCGGCGAAGTACTTAACCAAGTGGGCTAAGGCACAACTTGTGAAGGATTGCAGTGCGGGCACTGCTGCGAGGCTCATATTCAAGTTTATTCTATCAAGGTTTGGAGGCCCAAAGATTTTGATGAGTGACAGAGGTTCACATTTCCAGAACGAGACAATTGTAGCTTTAACCAAAAAAATCATATGTACCATCAGAAGAGTACGTTGTATCATCCACAGGTGAATGACACTGTCGAAGCTTTCAACAAGATCTTGGAGAATGCCCTCACAAAGGTCTGCAATGTTAATAGCAATGATTGGGATGTGCGCATACCAGCGCTTTTATGGGCATATATAACTACCTATAAGAAATTGACTAAGCAAACACCCTTTCAACTAGTTTACGAACAAGATGCAATAATGTTGATGGAATACATAGTGCCTAACCAAAGGATCGCAACAGTAACCAAGATGGCAGAGTGCGATGTAATGGAGGAATGCCTAGCGTCACTGTTTGCATTAGAGGAAGACCGCTTTTTGGCTGGCTTTCATCAGCATGTACAAAAAGCTAGAGAAAAGGCATGGCACGATCATCACATTAAGTAGCGCACTTTCCAGAATGGCGATTTGGTCCTAATGTATGACAACAAGTTTACCAATTTTCCAGGGAAGTTTCAGATGCATTGGCTAGGACCATATGTAATTAAGGATATTTCGGATGGTGGCGTTGTTCAGCTCGCGAAGTTGAATGGGGAAGTATTTCTTGGCAATATCAATGTGAGCAGGTTGAAGGTTTACATGGACAATCTCGCCCCTGTGCAATGACTACATGGCCGCAGGAAAGTCTTAGTGCTTCTGGCAGTTGAAACAAAGCGCAGGACTATAAACTACTCTGTCGAGGAAAAAAATTATGAAAGAAGGAAGGTTGTGTGATGTTTTGGAAGATGGCGCAGGTGGAAGCTTCGGCGACGTAGTTGCGCCACAAGGAAGATTGTCGCGCAACCTGCCCAGAAAGTGACGGTTGGAACAACTACAGTTGATTTGACATGGAATTTTCCGTTAAAAGGAGTGGGGGAAAAGCATTTAAGGCGCAAATATGGGAAAATTTGCCACCAAATCCACATTTATGAGGAAGATCTAAGGGGGAACTGACGGTTTGAATTTGAATTGGGTTATAAATATCGCACCCCGCTCCACATTTGGACACTTTGCTTCTTGAGAACTTGCTATGTGTTTTTGCCCTTAAGGAGTCGAGTGTGTTATTGCATGTCTAGTTCCTTGAGCTAGGAGGAAGTTGAGAAAGAGTTCTTGAAAAGAGGGTTAGGAAACATCATGAATGCTATGCTGCCTATCCTTGCTACAACACCTAGGTCACTGAGGCCAAAGCCTACTTCCTCCACGGCAGGAGAGAAAAAGCAAAAAAAGCTGCAGCAGGCCCTAGTTCGACAATCGCCACGAAAAGTTCTAACTGAGCAAAGGCAGAAGGGCATAATGGATAAAAACAAGCAACCTATGGCGCCTCAGGACTTGGATGAAGAAGAGATGAATGTGGGGGTCGAGGATATCATCGTAGAAGCCACAGAGCAAATTTCTCGGTTGTCGTCGTATATGCCACTGCAAAAGCCTACCCTCAAAGTAACTAAGGATCCCGACTCTGTAAAATTCAAGGTATTCATGCCGTTGCTACCAGAGGAAGTACCTATTGAGGGCGAACTGTTGGTCCGAGTACCATATATGAAGATGGAAGATTGGGATTTGGACGATCATGAGAAATTTCCACAGTTGGAACCTAGCAAGTACTTGAATACGGTATACTATGAAGAGGTGGGCCTTACAAGACTTGAACCAATGAAATGGGCAGCTGGTATTGAGCGCGCAGGGTTGCTCAATATGTTGTATGTCCCGCATTTTAGCCAAAGTAATATTAAAAATATTTGTGTGTGCCAGTTGTTGGCGTTGGTCCACGATGGGTGTCTATGGCTAGAAGGGCCCATCCCAATTGATGACATGTTGATACGAAGAATCACAGCGCTGCCATATCAAGGCGTGACCCCTGCAGATGCTTTTGTGGGGAAGGCACATGAGAAAAATCTCAGAGATCAAATGAAATGTGACTTCGGGTTGGTCAAGAAGTCATAGGGATATGCCATCAGTTCCATCTCATATGAAGTTGTGTGGTTCGCTGCACATATTTTGGCAAGAAAAATCATGAGGAAGTGTCATGTTGATGAAGTAGCAACACCAGTGGTATCCTTGGTTGCGCAGTACAGCAAGGGGGTTCAATTCAATTGGGCGAAGCACCTATGCCAAGAATTCTTGGATGATTGTCGTGAAGCGTGGGAGGAAGGAAAAGAATTCCACTATGTGTGGTTGTTGTTGTTGATCGCACTAATCGCTTGGAGGACACCGGATGATTCACATTCCCCTAGTACGGATCCGCAATCGTATGAAGCTGCTAAATTTGCCTTCTTGTGGGCAACAAAGGACCCTGCCTGTGTCATTGAAAATAACATGTTCTGGGTAATGTTTCAAATGGATCTGCGAATGGTGATTAACCAAAAGCCAAGGTTTTCACCAAGTCCATTCACGGAGTATCGGCTCATTGTTGATTTTAAAGCCGATTTCCACCATGTATACATCCATGTGAGGTGCGATTTGATGAAGAAATGGACGACATTGTCGTTTCTAGTCACTAAAGACGATATCAAGCAGCTAGTCCTTCCGTGGCCAACTGGCTGGCTCCTTTCTACAAATATTGTAGAGGGTATAACAAGGACTAGTAAAGAGGTGCAAAAGGAAAAGAAGAAGGTGACCATCAACCTATAAAAGAATACCACGCAGGAACTAGAACGCGAGGAAGAAGAAGAGCATCATACCAACAAACCTAATCAGGGTAGCAAAGACCCTTATGTAGACCTAGAGGATGTTGATTCTCCCTTTACCGTTAAACGATGACAGAAGACAACTGTGAGAGGCGTATGTAACAAGCACAAATATGATAAGTCTGTCGGCGTGGAGGCCATGGTCCTCACTAAGGGGGACCTTGATGAAATTGGAGATATTGTCAACTCCGTGACAAAAGATATTTGGGGCCACATTAAAGAATAGTACCTATCTGTTTTGATGAAAGTCTAGGAGGGCCTCAAAGAATTGCAAAATCAGGCAAGCCATGTTCAAGCAAGCATGGTTCAAGCGAGCCAGTCTCAAATGAGCAAGGAACCAATGACATCAATCAGTGTGCATTCGATATCTCACTTCAGAGTTCCGCATTGTACCCCTACCTGATGGATCCTTACTCCTGAATGATGTCGTAGAGCGAGAGAGTTCCCAACCGCCTAAGAATGTGAGTATTAACCTCGCGACGCTCCCCTTATACACATTGCATGAGCAACACTAGGGTGTACCAGATGAGCTTAAGGTGCAAGAGCAACTTGTTCTCATGGTGATCAAGGATGCACAGATCACCAGTGAACAGGTGTGCGATGAAAAGCACAAAGCTCTCCAGGATCGCGATGAGGCAACTACAAGAAGGGCGCAGCTAGAGAAATCCATTTCCTGAGACTGCATTGAGCCTCCTGAACTCCAAATTCAGTCTGAGGCCGCTTCTGAAGAAAAAGTGCAGCAACTGGCAGATGCATTTAAAGAATCAAAGGCGCAGGTGGATAAATTTTTCTTTGATCTATAGATGCAAATCACTGAGCTTCAATTGAAGCTCCATCCCACCACGCCACCAGAGATCCTAGAGCAGCATGAGGCTTCCATCAGAACAAATAGGGAAAAGCTCAATGCTGCAATCAAGGACTGTAGTCCACTATTCGAAGAAACATTGGAACTATGGGCCTCACTATAAGAGGACCCACGGGTGAAAAATATTGAAGTAGCCATCCGGGATAAGCAGCTGCAGTATGAAGAAATAAAGGCAATGAAGTGCACCTTAGCCCATGTGCAACGGTTCGCCCGGTTGAAAGAGGAGACATATCTGCAAGGACAAATCGAGGAGTTGCAGAAGAAGATGCATATTATCGCTACACAGATGCAGTCGTGGGAAGAAGAGGTTGAGAAACTCTCACAGACTGTGGAAGGCACACTCAAGAGTATGCAACAAACGTAGCGAACCATCGGCCTAGCAGCTAAAGGACTGACTATAGAAAAGTTAGTTGAAGAAGTTCGACAGGCAACAATACAATGCACGGAGGCGCTTCACCCAATGAAGTCTTTGTTCACTAGCCTGAAAGCAAAGATCCAAAGCACACTAGCGGAGTGACTCGAGGATGAGTCACATATTTGTGTTGGGGTCTGTTGGGACAGGGTCCCCTGGGTCAAGTTTTGATAAGATATTGTAAAGGCTCTGCATTTTGAGGAGTAGAGCATGAGTAGAGCAGGTCACTAGGAGTCAAGGGGTTTTAGGAAGGTCAAAGCCCCTCAGTTTTTGTATTGTTTTGAGCTCTGCCCATGGTTTGTAGACCATGGTATTGTAATGGGATATAGGTCATATTTGATATGTTTTGAGTTTGTAACAGTGAAACAGGAATCGCCGATTTTGGCGATTAATCACGAGTCATACTCTGGTCGGCGGTGAAAAGATCTGATTTGGAACTTTGCAAGTCAAATCGCATTGGCCGAGTTTGACTCGTGGTCAACGCGAGTTTGACTTGTGAGTCTACCGATTTTTCCGATTACGCGTTTTTTCCCGAGTCCCGCCATTTTGGATTATCGCTTTATCGGGTTTTGGATTGTCGTTTGCTTGTTCTTGTTCACGTTGTTGAGACAGACGCATTCCACTTCGCTGTTGAGACAGAGTCCATATGCATTCCACTTCGCTGCTGAGACAGAGTCCATTTCACTTCGCTGCTGAGATAAACGCTGCCGAGACATATGCAGGTGCTGCTGAGACGCCACAGACTCGCACAGAGGCCGCATTCCAGTCAGACGGGTTTTCCTCAATCTCTCGTGGGTTTCGATATAACAGTAACTATAACTTTTGCCTATTTTTATTTTTTAAGCTGTTATTGAAATTTAGCAAATCATGGCAAGTCTAGACTCTAAACACATGGGTAGTGGTCGAGTTCCACTTTAGACGTCAGAGGAAATAAACTAACACATGAGCATTTTGTTGATTAAAAGCGTGGGTTGTAACTTGGTCTCACTATACAGTTTCGATAAAAATAAGTTCAATAACTGCCACAACAGCGATGGAAACAAGATGTAATAATTTTCTAAATCTATGCGTAAACAATGGCAGCGCGGTCAAGCCATGTCTGAGGAAGCCAAAGATCCGGATATTAAAAACTATCTCAATCTGTCGTTGTGACTAGGTCTAGAAAATATGGGTTTGAAACTTTGACATTGATTTATGATTTAATATTCCAATCCATTGACATCTTGAGTAAAAGCGTAACATATTAGAAGCTCTCGAGGCCATAATAATATACATATTTGCATATATATTTCCATTTTCTGCTTGGATTTCTTATTTTCTTGTAGCTGATTCAGTCATGCCAGGACATCAGCATCCAGCAATAGAGTTTGACGAGAGCCATGTAAACTCGTGTCTGTTTCTGTCTTATCATTCCCTGACTTGTCTACGCTGTGAATAAATAGTTAAATACTCCTAGCAAAACAAGGTACAAAAGTTATAATTCACTATCTGACTAAACAGCGTCACAATTTGATTGGATGCCAATTGCCATCACAAAAATAATATTGGGAAACTATTCTAGCGAAATATTTTATTTCAGTTAAAGAGCTTGAAGATTGAATACAAGAAACAGAAGGTCAATCCGAACTGACTGGTGCATGAGACAAAAAAATCAAACAGTTTTGATACTTTCTATGAAGTAATAAACCAATGATTAGATGCAAATTCCAGAAGCAAAAGGGTGTACTCTAGTAAAGTTATTTACTTGGTAAGAGAGAAACTTTGAGTCTTGAGAACAGAATGGAAGAAAGGAAGGTAACCTCATTTGCATGGATACTGTTAGCGCTTGAAATTTCACCTCAAGCTGAAAAAGGTAAACTCCAAGGCAACATCAAACCACTTAGCCTCGTAGCTGGCCCTACGGGGCAGGAGAGGGCTCTCTCTGGTCTATCTCGGCAAAGATCTTCAACGAGAAGAGATAACCAATAAAGAACATTGATTTTAGGCTAGTAAACTGATAAAAAAGTTTGATTTGGGATTTTTAGGGTTTTGGTGGAAAATTGGGGAAAGGCAATTTTAGGTGCAAGGATTGGACACAGTTTTTGCAGGGGGTTCTTTGGGGCGAGGTAGGAGACTGTATTGATGCCTTTGAAAGATTTGGATGGATGAGAATGACTGGTGAGGAGCTAAGGAGAGCAAACAATCACCTTGAATTCTCCTTAAACCGCTGAAAACATTGATATTAAGCAAACTTAAAGGCAGAGCATAGCAACCATGAATTCTACCTTATCACTTCATTTGCCTAATTTGCAGAAGGAAAAGTAAGAAGATGAGTCACATAACAAACTTACGAGTACAAAGAGAAACACATCATCAATACATGTAACCACAAGAATCCCAAAAAGGACTGCAAAACCCTGGTCTTCCTTAGCCAAAAATTGCAGAGATA